>JAZHYW010040560.1:0-254991 GCA_037355805.1 Ixodes ricinus | reverse complement strand
GGACACGGGCATAAGAGTGCTAGCAAGAGCACGAGCGCGCTGTCCCCGGCAACGACGCCGAAAGCCCGATATCGCGCTCGTAGCATCGACTGCGTCCGGACTTAGAACTGAAATGAAGTATACCCAACGATGCCATAACCACGGCCTCTCGATCCCCGCTGTTGGTGCGGCCTGCCGATTCTTTCCGAAAACAAAAGAGCGCGCGTGAGAGGAGAACTTCTCCCATCTGCCGTGGAGGCGCTGCACATCGGTGAGTGGTCTCGTGAGCTGAAAGTTATACTCCGTTTCACCTTATGTTGTACCGCAGACAAGGCTAGAAGCACGAGCTTATAGCGTTGGGAGCTACTCTTAACGCACGAGAGCTTGTGCCGCCGAGATATGCCCTATAGAGCAAGGAGCTCGCGCTTGTAGCCTTTCCTGAGGTACATCATAAGGTGAAAAAGAGTATAGAAAAGGCGCCCAACGCGCTCTTGCTCCGCGACCCAGATTAACCCAGAGAAAATATCTGCCCGTCATTGGCTTCGCCGATACCGAGGCGCTGTCGCGGTTGCAAAAGGCTGCAAAATCGCTTGTCCCCCACCTTTGCACCGCTTTGCGCGGAGAAAATATCGCAGTTTTACCCTGTGCTCGCATGTATGGTTTGTGTATTCGATCGTTTTTTTGCTCGTTTCTGTAGTTTCATGGCGATAATTACTGATGGATGAGAAAGAAGAGACGTAGACAGCCGCCTTTTGTCTGTCTCTGCAGAGTTTTAAAGTGTGCAGATGGGTTACGGCGCACACGATGCCTAAAAACTGTTGCGTGCCGCGTTGTAAGTCAAATGCTGCGAGAGATCCGGAACTCTGCTATCACGAGCTTCCGTCTAGAGAGAAATTTCGGGATGCCTAGTTGAAGAACATTTCGCGAGAAGGCAGCGACAAGGGCAGCCAGCGGCAACCAAGCTCCAGAAGCGTCGTGTGCTCCCTTCATTTTAAAGGCCGACGTACACTTCGCGCTTTCCACTTTTGCCCGTCACCTCCTTTCCTATATCCTCTTCACGTTTTACTTGCCCCAACCCGGCTCCCCCTCGCAGCTTAGTAGAGGGGAGCGCTATGTGGATTATCTTCCCTGCAGAAAGCCGAGGTTGTACTTATGCCTTTAAGGCAGAGGACTACAAGGTAGGGATAAAGCGGAAGTTGCTGCGACCGACAGCGGTGCCGACTCAATTCCCATTGTATTCGTTGTACATGCAACCAGCAGGTTCAATCAAAGAAGCGCAGAACGCTTGTTCGTGTGCCACCTAACGCGTCCACGTCGCATGCGAGCGGTAGAAGCCAACAACGCAAAATGCAGTCCCCTGCAGAAAGAAGACCAGCTGTTGATGAGTGCGTGGCTATTGAACCTTGCCTGCAAAAAGAGTTTGAAGTGGAAGAATGTCAGACGTCATTCAATTTCACAGCTAGGCTTCATGGAAGGTGCCAAGAAAAACGCGCACCGCCTTCAAATGCAAGCCAAACGACAGAACGAGCGAATTAAAAAACTGCGACAAACCTGTGACGAATTTCAAGACAGATTGAGGCAAGGAAGGCTAATGTGTAGAACCCGCTCAACTTTGCAGGTGACGTGTCCTGAATGCAAGTTGTAACTTAAGGGAAATGACTCTCGTGACGGAGAAAATCAGTTCGTGTTTAGCCTTGACTAAAGAGGACTCAGCTATCCACGACCTGAAGCTGTCTGGCCGTGCAAGCTCGTCTGCACCTTTGTCGAGAGGGCTCTACAGTCGGCAGAGATTCGTCATTCTGGGCGGATTGGCAAGGTTCTCTCGAGCGCTGAGCTTCCACACCTTATGGACTGCCCGCTGATGTGGTGTACTAACTGCAGAGACCGGTACCACAGCTAAGAACTCTGCGAGCTCTTTCTCGGGAAGCTCCTCAAACCTCTTCTGGCTAAATCGGTTGGTGACCTAAACAGCTCTCTAGAGAATATATTGAGACTTTCGCGGAAGCCTCTTTCCCGAAAGGTATTCCGCTTGCGAACTATATGACTCCCTTGATCTGTTCGTGAACAATGAAGTTTATATTGCAGAAGTTATGCACGAGGAATCCGTTTCTTAAGGCCTGTTCACACTCTTGCGACCGAGTTTGACCGAGAGAGACCAAACCGGTTTTTAAGCCTTTGCGATCTCTTAGGACCAGCTCCGCTGCCGGCGAGCTGGTCCTAAGAGATCGCAAGAGGCTTAAAACCGGTTTGGTCTCTCTCGGTCGAACTCGGTCGCAAGAGTGAGAACGGGCCTTTATTGTCCCTCACAGATAAATAAAAGGCACAGCTCGAGCGTGCTCGAGCATTGGTTAAAATCGGAAATTATACGGCCTAGCTATATCCAACTGTAACTCATTACAGTGGTAATAGAAACGGGGACGGGAACAAGAAAACGACAATTCGCTCATACTGCCAGCTGAATACGGCTCTAACGCGCAGCCTGCAGCTGAGTGAGCTCCTCGCAGAAAGAATCATGAGCTTTTATTCGACACAGATTTGTCACATCATTCATGCAATCTGGCACTCGTTTCAAATGAGACTTGCCGGTTCACGAAAAACAATCTAAATAGCCACACCGGGCGACCGGGCCGCGCCGGGCGCGCCGGGCCGGGCGGCCGGGCGGACTGCGCCAGACTGCGCCTCTCTCGCCGATAACGAGCGCCACGGCTGGCGCTGCGGGGTAAAGTAGAACTATCGCTCTCACCGGCGGCGCGAGGCATACGGCAGGCCGCTCCCAAGGGGAGTCCTTATCAAGCGGCCGTGCCATAACACACAAAATTGAGAACTGACCGGGCAAACCAACGTGTATGGGAAGTTATCCCGATGTATTGCGTACTTACAGGGATTGTCCCAGAGCTCTAGCTCTCCTCCATCTCCATATTCCACATTCCCCCCCCCCCACCCTTCATGTTTCTGGGAAATCTGGACAGCTTTACATCAGGAACTCCGCCCGACCCTGCTGTGGCCTTTGCTGTTGCTCCATATCAAACACACAAAGGGATTTGGTACACAATAATCAACACCACAACCAGGCACGCCCAACCGGACTCCTCTTTAGATAACGACGACTCGGACTAGGAGTTGTCTTAAAATAAAGTGTCCCCCTCTCTCTTACACTCATTAGTAACATAAAGTCACGCGTCACATGGCATCACGCGACGTGGCCAGGTGACGTCACGTCAGGTGGCATAGTGTCACGTGATTTAACTGACGTCACGTGACGTCAACGTACCCTGTCATGGCGTCAGGTGACGTCACGTCACTCGGTACAATGTCACGCAACGTGGTCACTTGACGTAATGGCGTGGACTCGTGGTGTCAGGTGACGTCATGTACACCACAAGAAAAATTATTTTTCAGGGTTGGACAAGCTGAGCATGTTAGTCTCACATAAGGTTCGTATTCAAGTTCTCCCTCCCAGCTTCTACCATATCCGTATTCTGTTTAAGCTTCTCAATTTTGGGGCAAAAAATGAGAGCTGTTGGAGATTTCTCTCAGCGAATGGAATAAATATCATTGTTCAACTGACACCCGAAGAATAAGGAGGATCAAGAGTCGCTGAGAAATGTTTATTATGTGGAGAAACATCGAACGCAGAACTAAAGCAGTGGAAGATTGCTTACAAGGTGTGACCCAACACAGTATGTTTTAAATGCGTACTGTATTGTGAAGGTTTTTCTTCCCCGTATCTACAACTACTTTGCCTTCGTTAAAAGCCGTCCCCGAAAGCGCGGTTTTGTGGTGACACACGGTCGCCCCGTTTCCGACGACGCTGCACCAAGCATGCGTAATTTGTTTCTCTCAAATAGAAATCGTTCAGTTTCTGAGTGAAAGGCAGTGTTCGCAACACTAGTCAAGCAGACGGCAATAACCGCCCAAATTGCGAAATTGTCCAGTATAGAGTAGAGCACTGCACGGGCCGGAATTTCTAGGCCCGGTCCGACCCGGCCCGGTAGAGGTACGGCCCGGGCCCGGCCCGAGCCCGATAAAATATTTAATTTCTAGGCCCGGCCGGCCCGGCCCGGAAGAGACACTTCCCGGGCCGGGCCCGGGCCCGGCAGAATTTTTAGACAGAAGCTTGAGCCCGTCCCGAGCCCGACAAAATTTTTGAAATATAAGCCTGAGCCCGGCCCGACTGAGCCCGAAAAAGTTTACAGCCCGAAAAATACATGACCCCGAAAACGTTTGCAGGCTTTAACCTAAAAGCTGTCTAAGCTTAAAGCGAGCATATTTGATTTAAATTTCTCTAAAACTTGGACCGAGCTTTTTGACACGATAAATATCCCAACTTAGACGATGCATTTTCAAGAATATGAACGAAATATGCACTTCATAAGTGATTTTGAAAAAAAAAGAGGGCAATATTTTTTTTGAAGAGATATTGGACTTTTCGTTGTTCAATTCGTTTCACAGATAACTTTCCTCTCCACACGGTGAAGAAACTCTTCAAAAGGCTGTACGTATAAGCATAAACTTATCTATGGTAGTTAGCTTATTTTGGTGGCATAGTAAGGCCCCTCCACAAAGTGCAAAGTGAAGCTCACGTTTTTGTTCTTCTGTTTTTCTTTTTTTGAAAAGCAGAGGAAAAAGTCACTCATGTTGTACCCTGCGACCGGAGTGCCCTCGTTTTCTTGACCGCACTTCCCCACTATGCTGGAGGAATTCACAAGTTTCCTTTTATCCTCATAAAAACTTTCCAAATGCAAAACGTTTTTTTCTTATGCGGCGTCGCAGTGTTTTTGCGTTTCGCTTATTAGTTTTCATAGAACCTAAAAGATCAATGAGCACACTTTTTGTTATAAACAATTTAAAATTTGCGTTACAGGGCCGGGCCGGGTTTGGGCCTTCGGCCTGGCCCGGGCCCGTGCAGTGCTCTATAGCCGGTGACAGGTCAAAAACGAAGTGCAAGTTCCTCCCACCCCTTTCCACTTCAGCGGAGCGAACGGTGGAGAGGAGGTCGCCTCCTCTCCAGCGTTCGCTCTAGTAAAGTGGAAAGAGGTGGAAGGATCTTCCACTTCGTTCTTTACCTGTCACCGGCTATACACCAACACAGTGTTTAGAAAGAAGCCCGCGTTTGCCCACAGCAGGTGTGGGCACTGCGCGTGCGCAGAAACCAAACTCGGGAGGAGTGAAGTGTCTGCGCATGCGCAGTACCGACAGCAGCGCCACCGCAGTGGTGTGACGTCGGTGAGTTGAGTTGGTCTATGGCATGGAGCAGTCTCCCAGTGGTAAGGTGGATAACATATTGCTGCGCGCGCAGCTGACCAAGTAGGCAGCGCGCCCGTGGCCTAACGGTTATCATGCTTGGTTCTCACGCAGAGCGCCACGGTTCGATTCCTGGCACCGGACGGACATTTTTATTATCTCTGTAACTCTCGCATTCTAGTAAATTCGAGAACCCTGTTGCGGATTCGAGGTCCGAATGTTCGTGGCGAGCCGGAGCCAGTCTCACCCCAGCGTCCGTTTCTGCTATTACGCCGTCTTCGACGCCCGCGACGCTCTGTTGTGATGCACTGTTCCCTCTTTGTTTTGGGCACAAGTTCGCCCCATTAAACGTTTCACTATCCTCAGTTATCCTTTGTTTCCTCCTCTTCATTCGTGACATTTTGGTGGAGGTGCAGGGTATTGCATGTCCCTGCAGCGTGCCCCTCCGAGGGCCTGCAGTGCAAGTCCGACACCATGCCCAGGAAGACCCAACGAGGACACTACGAAGACCCGATTAAGTCGCCGCAACCAAGGGCTACTCCCGGATTTTGGCGCCCTGCCTGCCAAGGCTAAGCAGTCAACAACCCTGACGATGAACAGCCATTCGGCGCAGACCGAGACCGCTCCACCCGTCGTCTACCTGCCCGTAGCCTTCCATGGCGAGGACCACGAGGATGTGGAGGACTGGGTTCAACACTATGAACGCGTAGCCCGCCATAATGGATGGACCTGGGGTCTATAGAGGTCCATCATGAATGGACCTCTTCTTTTCTTTTGAGGGCACCGCGAGGCAGTGGTTCGTGAACCACGAGAGTTCACTTACGTCGTGGGCCACCTGTATCGCCGGCCTGAAGGATACATTCACGAATCAGCACCGTAGACAGCGGGCCGAAGACTTCGGAGAAGAACTCAAGTACCAAACGAAAACATTACCAGCTTTGTGGAGGATGTCCTGCGCCTGAGTGCCCGCGGTGGACCTCAGGCCCCTGAGGAGAAAAAGCTGCGCGCCCTCATGAGAGGCGTGAAGAGTGAACTTTTCGGCGGTCGTGTCCGACACCCCTAACGACTGTAGACGACTTTGTAGCGGAAGCCACAAACATTGAGGGTGCATCGTCGGCCCGGGCAAGTCACTACCACCGACTAGCTGGCACGTCTGTTGCGTCGACTGTCGCATCATCACGGCTTGACCTGGACATCGCCGGTGTGGACAACATGCAGCAAATCATCCGTGACGTCGTTCGGAATGCGTTTCGAAAGCTGCTACCCACCGCTGACCGACCAGCTTCGCTCTCCATCGCCGAGGCCGTACGGAGTGAAGTCCAGAGAGCCATCCAACCAGAGGCTCCCGTCGTCGTGGCCGCCCCCGAGGAACCTACGTTGCCTTACGCCGCAGTGGCCCGACGGCCACCGCCTCCTCCTCGTACCTATGTCACGCCGCCTCGATGTCAGTCTCCTGCGCCGCAGCACAACCGACGCCACGATGACCAGGTCCAGTACGCCTGCCAGGAGCCCTGCACACCCCGGAAGACCGACGTCTGGCGAACGCCCGACCGACGCCCTCTGTGCTTCCACAGCGGGGAAGCAGACCACTTCTACCGCCGATGCCCATACCGACGACTCGGGCTGCCCGGGTTCCACCCGAACGACCCGCGCCCCCGTTATGGTGAACGACCTCGGGAGATATTGATGAGTACCTGCGACGACCTCAGTCCCCCGAGCTTGCGTCGCGCCGAGAGTTCCGGTCACCGTTGCCGCGACGTCCAGCTTCGCCAATGCACCGACCCCGACGTGGAAGCCTGTCGCTCCCTCTTCTCGCCGGGGAAACTATAGGCGTGGCAACCCCTGGAGGTGGAGTTGCCGAAGACGACTGACGCCAAGATCCTCCACGAACGTCGGAGGGCCCCCGCTCGAACGCCACCAGAGGCCGAAACGACGCTCCTGCAGCGGTAAAGAATAAACTAAACGTCGTTATCGACGGAGACGACGCGTCGGCTCTCGTTGACACCGGAGCGGACTACTCCGTCCTGAGTGGGAGGCTCTCCCAACGCCTTCAGAAATTGACGACGCCTTGGTATGGCCCACAGATACGGACCGCCGAAACAAATCTCATCACGCCAGTCGGAAGATGCACTGCTCGCGTCGAGATTCACGGCGAGACGTGTCCGATAAAGTTCGTCGTTCTACGAGACTGTGCGAGAGACGTTATACTCGGAATGGACTTCTTGTGCGAATACGGCGCCGTCATTGACCCGGAAGCGAACGAGTTGAGGCTGCGAAAATCTGTCGTAATGCCCGAGGATCAGAATACTTCGGCAGCCACGTCAGCTACAGTGCGTGTACTTTCCGACCAAGTGAACTTGCCACCACGCTCGAGTGTACTTGTGCCTGTCGGGACTGAAAAAAACATCTACGGAGAATCTCTGCAGGAAGTTAGCGTCCAACTGCTTCTAGGAAGAGGGATCGGCGTGGCAAGAGGCACCGCGGAGCTCCAAGACGAACACACTGCTGCACTCGTAAAAACTTTCGACAGGAGGCTCAGCACCTTACGAAGGCACCGCCGTGGCTCACGCCGACAAACTCCCGGACTCAGCCGCAATCGCCAGAATATCAGAGGACCTCTCTTTGTGGCCACACAAGTTCGATATGGATCGAACCCTGCCTACCCCACAGCGACGACAACTCAGTGACCTTCTCGCCGAGTTCAATGAGTGCTTCTCCACGTCGTCAAAGGTACGCCAAACGACGGTTGCGAAACATCGAATTGTTACTGATGACGACGCGCTTCCTGTTCATCGGTCGCCGTACCGTGTCTTTGTGAAGAGAGAGAAGTCATCCAGAAGCAGGTTGAAGAAATGCTCGACGACGACATCATCCAGCACTAAAACAGTTTGTTTGCTTCGCCGGGAGTCCTGGTGAAAAAAAAAAGACAGGACACTTCTGCTTTGCGTGGACTATCGTCGACTGAACGCCGTAACAAAAAAGGGCGTCTACCCGCTGCCACGCATCGACGACACCCTGGACCGGGTGCGCCACGCCCGTTACTTTGCGTCGATGGACCTGAAGGGTAGGCATTGGCAGATCGAGTACGACGAACTGGATCGTGAGAAGACTGCCTTCGTCACGCCGGACGGACTGTGCGAATTTAAAGTGATGCCGTTCGTACTGTGCACAACACCGGCGACCTTCCAGCGCGTAATGGACACCGTCCTTTCTGGCTTAAAATGGCATAGCTGTCTCGTCTACCGCGACGACGTCGTTGCATTCGCAAGCGACTTCGACGAGCACCTTAGACGTCTGCGAGCCGTGCTACAGGCTGTACAGAATGCTGGATTGGCACCAACGCCATCAAAATGTCGGTTCGCTTACGGCAAGCTTAAATTCCTGCGCCCTGTCGTGAGGGCTCAGTGTGTAAGCCCTGACCCTGAAAAGACGTCCGCTATCGCCGAATTTACGAAGCCATCAGACAAAAAAGCCGTACGAAGATTTCTTGGGCTGTGCGCTTACTACAGACGTTTTGCTCGCGATTTTGTCATGATGTCTGCACCGCTCACGCTTCTGACAGAGGACGACGTGAACTTCCAGTGGGGGCAGGAGCAAGAACAAGCGTTCAACGAACTGAAGGAAAGACTACAGTCGCCCCCTATCCTTGGACACTTCGATCCATCAGCGGAAACGGAAGTTCACACGGAGACGGAGGCCAGCAACGCCGGAGGACTCGGCGCGGTAGTCGTCCAAAGACAAGACGGAGCAGAGAGGTGATCGCTTACGCAAGCCGGGCACTGTGCAAGGCAGAAAAAATTACTCGACGACCGACAAGGAATGTCTCGCTGTCATCTGGGCGTTAACCAAGTTCCGCCGTACCTGTACGGGATCTCGTTCCGCGTTGTCACGGACCACTACGCTCTCTGTTCGCTCGTCAACCTCAAGGACCCGTCAGGGCGCCTCGCTTGCTGGAGTCTTCGACTGCAAGAATTCGACGTAACCATTGTGCATAAGTCTGGCCACAAGCACAACGACGCCGACTGTTTGTCTAGGGCCCCAGTCGAATCTCCTCCCACACGGCGCACCTGAGGTGCTGATCACAGATCGAGGGTCATCTTTAATGGCACAGCTGACCCAAGAGGTTTTTTGATGCAGTCACACCAGCCATCGACGAACCACCGCTTATCATCCGCAGACCAACGGGCGAACGGAGCGGCTCAAGAAGACGATCTCCGACATGTTCTTAATGTACGTCGACGTAGAGCACAAGACGTGTGACAAGGTGTTGCCGCACGTTAAGTTTGCTTATAACACAGCGGTTCAAGAAACCACGGGAATGACGCCGTTCCAACTGGTACGCGGCCGGAAGGTTACCACGATGCTCGACGCCATACTGCCTCACGTGCTAACCGACGATGGCAACGACGACGCTCAACTGATCTCTCAACGCGCGGAGGAAGCTCGTCAACTGGCAAGAATCAAGATTCAAGACCAACAGTGAGTCGACGCACGCAGGTATAACCTTCGTCGCCGGGATGCCCACTTTCAACCCGGAGAACGGGTATGGGTGTGGACACAGATACGGCGCCCCGGTCTCAGCGAGAAACTTCTAAAACGATATTTCGGACCCTACACGATCATCCGACGCGTCGGCGATCTGAACTACGAAGTTCTTCCCCACGGAACCGCGCCCATCTGCAAGACGCCAGCCACGACCCGAGATGGTGCATGTCGTCCGGCTCAAGCCATAATACGAACGATAGAACTTTGGACTTTCGTCAAAGAGTGAACTGTGAAGTGTGGCTCGCGATTTTGCTGTTCTTTTGGTGTGGATTTGTGTTTTCGTTTTGTGGTGCATCGGGACGATGTGTTTTTCAAAGGGGGAATAATGCCGCGTGCGCAGCTGACGAAGGAGACAGCGTGCCCGTTGCCTAACGGTTATCGTGCCTGGTTACCACGAAAGGGCCATGGTTCGATTCCTTGCAGCGGACGCACATTTTTATTATCTCTGTAACTCTCGCATTCTAGTAAATTCGAGAGCCCTGGGGTGCTATTCTGGTCGCAAACGGTACCTTTCTAGTTGTGACGTATCGAGAAAGAAGGGGCGGAGCCTCAAACTAGAAAGATTCTTGTTTGAGGCTCCGCCCCAACGTTCGGGTTCACGCACGCGGTCAGCTAGAAATTGACGATCCCCCTACGTCGCGATGACGTGTCCACGCAGTTGGGGCGCAGAAATCCCCGCATTTCCCCCTGTTCTTTTTGTTATCTTCTTTCTTTCCTCCGGGAGTTAGAACGAGCGCATAACAGAGAAAAGGCTACCTTCCGGAAAATGGAAGGAAACAGAGAAAAATAATATTATCCTTTTATAAAATACGAAAGATTATTTCAATAATTATGATGTAAAGTAAATTTTGCTAAGATATCTCTGCTTGTTTTCTCGAAGTCCTTCGCTACGGTCTTTGAAAACAAACATGGCGAAAACCGCGGTAACGACCTTGTGGTGTTTGTGTCTCGTTTGCGTCGTTGCTTTCCCTGTTTCTGCACGATACGTTGGTATTACGAGAAGAAAATATTATGTGAAGGCACGCTGCAACACCGATCATCCTTTGTGAAGCCGCCGTGAACATAAGCTGCAAATGAAATTTCCTGTTTGCCTGTGAAAGAGATTCCAAACTGACGACGACTCTGTGGTAATATATGACAAGTCATGAGATCGACGCAGAGTGCACCGGTTGTGAACATGCTGTGGATGATGCAGGAAAGTTCCTTCGGGCAGTTTTAATAATGCTTTGCACCCTTCGCTCACTGCAGTGATTACGACGGTAGTCCCCATAAGCCATGCTCTTCTCTTTCGGCGCCGAAGGAATGGAGGCGACCGCGTAATCTCGGGCAGTCTTTTTTACGTATTTTTTTATTTGCAGAAAAGCTCGTGCAAAAAAATAGAAAACGTTTTTACACGTCCCTACATAGGTACCTCGCTATCCCATTGGCTTCATTTCGCGTGACGATTCAACGCTGTTTGCCATGGAAACGTTCGTGAAACTAGAAAGCCTCTGTTTGCCGCTAACAGTCATTTTTCGAGTTCGGGTTGTGACGACAAAATGACGTAAGAACAAGAATGCACCGGACTATTTGCATTGTTTTAACTCGACAACCGTACCCTTGGCGAGAGAAACTCGAAAGAACATGGCCGCGATGCTCGTCGGATCGACCGCGGCTGGGGTTTGACATGCGATCGGTCACTTGATCAACGCGCACATGAATTCTTTCATGCTGTTGGATGAGCCCATTCGGCGGCAGGACCGGGTCAAAGAGCACAGTGAGCTGGCGTTCAACGTCTCCGATATAACACTTGGCGAGATGCAAGACTTGGCTTCTATTTGTGCCGGTGTTATGAAGCTTGAAAGTGGTGGTGTTGTTGTGGCTCGGACGGTCGCCTTGCTGAGATTATGAATACGGTAATAGACCTTCATTCAGCGTTGCCATGCGTCAAGATTCAAAACCTCACCTTGACACAAAGTGAACAACGCTTCCGCGAGCACGGAGGCAGCAGCCAACGGTCTGAGAAAGATATGTGCCGCCGCCAAGACCGCCAGCGATCGCCCCAACGGCAAGTAAACAAACGACAAGCTCATTGAGGTTTGTCTAGTGCTGACTGCTGATTCAACGGACGACAAAGGTGAATAATGTAAAACGAAACGTACATTTGCCAGCGTTTTGCAAAACTAACGCGTTTCGTTGAAAATTTAATTTGTGGAATTCGTTAGCGCCTTGAAAGTTTGACGGGGACTGCATTGTGAACGCAGCCTTCACACAAGTGTTTTCTACAGTGTGTGCTTTGCCTACATGCATATAAAGACAGAAACACTGCCTATATGGTGCATAAAATAAAAAACAATTTCGCTTATCTTGATAATGTGGACTATCTATTGAGTGCTCTTGATAGTATACTGGCGTTGCCAGGAACTTTTGAGGGGGTGAGGGTGGAGGGAGGTTGAGGTGGCTGGGATGTTCATGACTTCGGGTTGGGGGGGGGGGGGTATTTGTGTGTATATTCTAGTGCCCGCCGGATTTGGGGTGGGAGGGGCGAAGCCCCATAATCCGCACCCCCCCCCCCCCCGGCTGGCTTCGCCACTCGATGATACCATAAGGGGAGCATCCTACATTCGCAGGCTGCCCTAAGCATGTGCATAGCCACTGAGCTCGTACCATAATGGCAAGATAGATGCTGACATTCTTCACGTTACGTAGCAGTTCTTTTTTTAGTAGATATGCTCGCTTTTCCTTCACACATCTACTCTGCTTCTGCTTGTCGTTTATGCTTGATGGTGATAAGTCAACTGTGCGTATTTGCTCTGCATCACAGGCAAATTTCAAAAATCAAGCTCACACTACTCTTTCATTTCAATGAGTTACTGTCACTTTTGAAACGACAATCTATTTAATTGGTATCATAACCTTTACATTAAACACACGTGTGTTGAATGTAGGACAATTGTATTTTTATTGTTTTTCTTGGTCACGGAGATGACTACCATCCACAAGATTGCACTGGCTAAACTTCTCGTCTACAGTGGGTAACAATGTTATCGTACTCTGTCAGACTAAACTCCTGCAGTCTAAACAACTAACGATTCATTTTAGGACACACCTGTTCGTAGTTCATTGCAGGGCATAGAAAAGTGTTTCTTATGACTGTCCGATGACTGACATGCAATTCCAGAAGCTTGGTGTGAAAAGGTGAAATATCGAATTGATACAATAAAATGCCATCAGCAACCCATCCAGATTTTATTGCGTGATTGACAGTAGCTACAAACCACAACAAATGGTAAACTGAAGACATAAGTACTAAGCGTGCACGAACTTCGAAGCGGTAGAAACCCTGAAGTTTTAACGTCAACTTACCACCAAGTTGTTAATGGCAAAGTGGTGTTTGCGTCAAAGTGTTGGAGTCCTTCAGAACGGTGAGGGTCTCCTTCAGACCGATGATGATGGTTTCAGTTAGATTCTAGGCTCAGTCAACGCACCCCACGACGTCGATGTGCTTGTCGTGGTGGCGACAAAAGCCTTCTTTCGCACATGCCTCAGCTGCCTCGGTCCGGGGTTTTGTCGACCCAGCCGTCTCTTCCCAGCCGGTTGACAGCGACACTCGAGACGGCCGTCACAACTCTGATCACCATCCCCTGGGCATTAGCTATGTGATCATAGGTGGAAACCGCGCACTTGTAGTTCCCCGCTGCGAAAAATATCAGTGCGATTCAATTAGTCTGCTGCTGCTCGACGGTCATCATCTCTCATCGTCGCCGTCTCTCGTCGCGAAGCTGGTCACACTGCGATCACACGGTGCTTATCAACAAGCGGTATTGTCGTCAGAAACAGTCGTCGTGCATCGCGAAGGCAACCGGGTGCTCGCGGAAAACCCGTCATTGTACGCGTTGGTCGAGAGATCGTTGCGCAACAAGCATCGCCGCCATTTTCTACGCTCTAGAATCCTGCCCAAAGCTTGTTCCCCTTTGTGCAATAGAAGCAGAAGTTAAAAGCACGAGCACATCACCCCGAACGATGCTTGCACGAACGTTGGCTTGCACTGCGCAAGCGCGCCTGCTCGACAGGGACGTTGAAAGCCCGGAGCACGTTCTTGTAGCTCCTACACCCGCACTAGCTCGCACTCATAGTGAAACAGAGAGTACGGTGTGTCGAGTAATACCGCAGTTAATCTAGTTACGCGACTTCCGCTATGTGCTACGTAGGTCGGACGTGGTCATACGTCACTTTGTCGTCACTGTCCGAACACGAAGAGCGACAGTTAAGGCAAACGGTTGCTTTCGTGTTTCGCGAACGTTCCCATGGAAACCGCGTGGAATTATCGCGCGGGCTGTGGCCAATAGGAGCGCGCGGTTCGTAGGGGAGGAGTTTTCGAGAAACACGAACGTGACTGTTTGTGACCAGAATAGCACCCCTGTTGTGTAATCGAGGTCAGAATGTTCAAGGTGCCGAATGTTCTACGGCGAATGTTCCAGAAGCCCACGCGTGTACATAAGGGGCCAGTCTCGCCCCAGCGACCGATTCTGCTGTTACGCCGACTCTGGATGCCTGCGACGCTCTGTTGTTATTTTCTGTTCCCTTTTCGTTTGGTGCGCAAGTTCGCCTCATTAAAGGAGCGGTGCAACGATATTCAATTGGAATGTTTTCACTTGACACGAGCTTACTGGCACTAGTGGGACTCAAGGATACTCACACGCAACATCACTGGCCAAGAAACTCCTTTGTTGCGGTGTAATTTCAAGGACAAAAGCGATCGTTTTCAGTCAATCTCTCCTTTGCAAATTTTGATGAAGTAACGTGAAAATCGCAGTACACCCCAATGACGATATTTGAATGCGGTTCATAGATTGGACCCGAGCATTGCGTGGGCACTCGATTTGGGCTCGTGATAATTACTAGCTCGAGAAGCATTCGGGTAGTGGCCCGTGTCCAATCGCTTCAACGACGACAATAGCCGAGCCTTAACAATGTCTGGAACTCAGCGCGTGTCCTGTGCTTTGCCAACCCCAGCGCGTGGCTATAATCAACATTGGCGGCATATAATCGGCTCCAGATCACGTGGCCGCTTGTTCTGGCTGCGAGTTGAGGGGTAGAACGCTGCTCGTTTTTCTTTAATTTTTTTCTGGAACTTCTATTGCGCGGGGTGAAAAACGAACGCTTGTTTCATAGGTCATCAACGTCAGGGATCCGTTCCAAGCGGTATTTGCGCAAACTACAAAAATTGTTGCATCGCCCCTTTAAACGTTTCAGTTTCCTCAGTTATTCTTTGTTTCCTCCCCCTTCATTCGTGACAATATTATGGTGCAGGACTGATCAAGGCCAGAACTGTGATGTGAAGAAGATAGAAAGGGGGAGGAGGGCAAGAAAGAGCACTTTTACATTAAACGTAACACATCACATGAACCCTTTAGGCAGTATTTCACAAAGTACCCGTAATCAGTTTCACTCCAAGTCCGAACGCAGCCCACGCTAAGATCCCATGGTGCAAATCTAGCAGCGCCAAAAATGCCTCGTCATGGCGCTCGACATCTTTGTGCGTTTTCTATCACCGGCCAAAGCAATCACGCACAACAAGTACGCCGTGATCCTGCGATCTTTTCCGTGCGTGATTGATGTTTTTTTGCTGTATAAGGCATTGTGTATTGAATTCTTTTTTAAAAAGAAAGGTGTCTACATTTTGCGTATTTGCTTTTCAATTTATCACACGAGCAAATGGTCCGTTTTTCCACACCCCACGACACGGTGTTTCACAGTGCCCGACAGTGAACATAGAAGCACCGCAGATTGCTTCAACAACTCGTGTACTTTCAAAAAGCGTTGTGAGGATTGTGATCCCTCAACATTCTCTCGCGTCAGCGTTTTGGCGCACCGTGGCGGCCGCGCCGACGTAGCGAGAGGTGGCGCTGCTTACCACTGTGAGTGGCTTCCTCCTCTCCCCCTTTGGGGCGATTTCCGTAACGAACCCCCGCACAATGGAGATCGACGTGTCGCTCCTTGATTGGCCACTTCGCCCCGCTGTTATCTTAAAACCAACGGTCAGCGATATCTCAGTCTCTTCTTCCTAGGATTTCTGCGGCGGCAACAACGGGGAACCGTACGACGCACCGGGGAGCGTTTACCCCGTCTTTTGTACCTTTGTGAACGACCGCTCGGCCGTGGGCGATCTCCACCCCGACGGCGTTCTCCAGCCGATAGCCGCTGTCTTTTGTTATTTGTTTTGTATTGTAGATAAACAGTTTATCACCGTTACCAACGTGACTGGTGTCTCATTGCGCTCGACGAGCAGCATGCCACGCGAGTACGAACCCGCTTCGCGGTAGAGCGTCTCGCCGCGAACGTGGTACTCCCAAAGGCAGTGGCCCTAAGGAGCACCACAACGTCCACCCGTATCTCTCTCAAGAGGTGATGTAACTTCCTATAGTCAATTTGATTGATAAGGATAAAAAATATATTCAATTACTGACCGAATTCGATAAATTATAAAAAAAGAAAGATTACCTCGATTATTATAGTTTGAGATTCGTTTCCACAGTGTTCAGAAGCTGTCAAAACTATACTTCGTTTCAGCTTGGGTCCAGACGCTGGCGATGCTACAAGCGCGAGCGTCGTGGCCCTGAGCAGTGCCTGCTACAGCACGCGCGCTCGTGCAATGGCAGGCACTGCTCAGGGCCACGGACGCTCGCGCTCGTAGCATCGGCTGCGTCTGGACCCAAGCTGAAACGAAGTATTCGCGACTCCAGCGACCTATAGGGGACGCCACTATCGGGCAAATATGGCGGTCGAATCCAGGTCGTGCCGTGCCATGTGCCAGCTCAACGCACAACGCTGGGGCATCAGCGAGCGGGAATTGGACTCCAAATGGTTCGCCCCGCTTTTTATTCTCCACGTTTCGAACCTCCGGCGATGTGTTGGGGTAAGCGAGCTTCCAGAGGCTTGACTTTCTTCGAGGAAACGAGGAAAGGACTGCCCACTGTCCTTCCACTGTGCTGATGAACGTTGAGAAACGCAGAATGTCTGGCTCACGCGGTTCCATAGGTCGCGTGCAGAGCAACCTGGGTCACAAGGCGATACTACGGTTACGACACAGACACCGGTAGAACTGTTCTGTCGCGCAATCCACCGACAACATGCAAACACGGAAGCCAGAAGAGACGAGCAGAAATCGCGAAAGGACCTGGTCCGGCCAGTTCAGTGTTTTCCCGCTAGGTGTCGTTCGTTTTGCTGGAGTCGCGAATAGGCCCGTTCTAGTTAAATGCACGTCCTGCAGCGGTGCAAAAAAAAAAAGTGTACGGGCAGTGCGCTTCCGGTCGTATCTCAGTACACGTACAGGAAGTAGAGTGGCCTACAATTTTCTGCACCGGTGCAAGAGGGGCAGTCAAATCGAACGCGCCTCGTACTTAGCAAACGCGTGAAGCTTGTTTCGGCGTCTCCCTCGCACGAGAGCGCATGCGAATAAGACATGTACTACAAGACGAAGCCACGTGCTCTCCCAGCCGTGCGGGCTGCAGAATGATGGAAAGTACGATAACCTCTTGACAACGCAGCAAAAGGAGCTGACGCCGAAGAAGAAAAAACATTTTAGTGAGCAGTCAAAACCTATTATTGGTTGAAGAACTGTTTTTGACGCTCTGCGATAATATCGAAAAAGGGTTAAATACCGAGATTTAAAAAAATAAAAACGACTGTTGGTGTATAGTGCAATGCGCGTGTTCACTTTAAAAATATTCCCCCAAGTCCATGAGGAGATTTTGGTGCGAGCTTACATAGCTCTGCACTTGA
Organism: Ixodes ricinus; assembly: GCA_037355805.1. Lineage (NCBI taxonomy): Eukaryota > Metazoa > Arthropoda > Arachnida > Ixodida > Ixodidae > Ixodes > Ixodes ricinus. The sequence continues at coordinate 237,459 of JAZHYW010040560.1, read as the reverse complement.
ACGAACTCCGCATCGAATGACCGTTCGTGCGGTGGAGTCAGATGTTTATATTGAAAGTTCTCGCACCTGATAACTCAGAAAGTACTCCATTACACTTTGAAGGAAACCGGCCACTACATTTGTTTTCTTCACTAATGCGGTTATAGAATAATATAACAACAACTTCATTCGGTCAAGAAAAACCTAGATAACCCATTTCGAAAACAATAACAACAACAACAAAGGGGGTACTTCCTGTGAACAAACAAAGAAATAAAAGGCCGGTTTAATAGCATGTCATTTTGATTTCTTTGTTATTTCTTATGCGATTCTTCAGTCGACCTAACGATACAATTTTTTTTGTATTTCGTGTTTTGTTATAAAATCATACCCCGTTAAACACTTTCACAAATGACAGGAGCCAGACGTAATATAAAAGCGGAACAAAGCTATGGGCGTTTTTAGAACAGATCTGTTGATGTTGATCGCATCTAGGAGACGTACGCTAAGCATTCGTGTCTTAATCTGTTTTATGTTGAATCTAATGCATACTGGAGTTGTTTCTGACTGGTCGTACATTCTCAGGTAAAACATTCAAACGATAATTTTTTTCGTTTTATATAGCGCATAATATAGTCTAAAACGCAGAGACAACTCAAATATATCGGTGACTTATTTGTATCTTACCGAAATATACCCGCACCGAACAAAAACAACCCTGAAAGTATGTACAGTTCAACGTAATTATTAAATTAAATAATTTGAGAACAAATAAATTATTGCATTGCACTCTTCTCGAATTGTTGTTCCATTAAAATTACGACACCGGTATCAACATTATCTTTATTCGCTTCATTTTGCATTTGACGTCGGTAAAATTGTGAGAAGTGAGGAATGACATCTTATAGAGGCATGTCGGTTTTATGGAATGTTATGAGTGATAGCGGTGACATCGTGGTCAGAGACTGGGGTGGTAATAAATTGATTATTTATTTTCATTCCACTAGAGTACAGTGTTCTAGAGGTTGGGTTGTCTCTATACTTCGTTTCACTTTATCTGCGAGCGAAGCCAAAGCTAGAAGCGCGAGACCAGCGCTTTTTGCGTTTCTCCCGGCTCGCGCGCTCGAGCAAAGCCTGAACGCACGGAGCTTTCGCGCTCGCGCTTCCAGCGTTGCCTTCGCTCGCACATAAGCTGAAACGAAGTATAGGACACTGTACACTAAAGACAAGTACAAAATTACAAAGAAGACGAAGATCAGTTAATGGCTAAAAACGAGCAAAGTTAATATTGTTTCCTCCATCACAGAATATTAAAATTATTTCGTATCAATGAAAAAAATAACAAGTATCGTTAAGTGAAAGGCAATGAAAGCTGGTACAATGAAACCTGCTTCAATGAAACGACAAGGTTCACTACAATATACGCCTAGTTCCCAAAGAAGAGAAAGAGAAAGCCCCATTGAGTCAGTGGGATATATGTGCGTGTCTGGGGAGCTGGTATTATGAGTCTCTCTAAGGTCATGACCGACCGAGACGTACTGTCCAGGAGCTCGAGGAAGATTTGAGGCGGTTCCGATCGCCATCACCGTTCTGGAGGCGGCGACGACATGATGCCTCGTGCATACATCGCAGCCGCCTTCGGAACTCTTCGAGGTTGCTGAGCAGCTCGGAGGCTAGTGGCGGAGAGGTGGACAACTGGGTAGCAGTCGACGAGGAGTTCGTGGAGCCGCTGCCCAGCAACAAGCTGCAGAAGATGAGAACGCGAATCCCGACCCGTCGACGCTGGACGTGTGGTCGACTGCGCTGTCACCCCTATCAAGTGCCCGAAGAAGATGCGCAGCTGCTTTGCTCTCAATCACCCAACATGATACGTCATGCGAGATCATCCAGCTGCGAGAGTACGTGGTCGCGGCGGGAGTGTACCGATCCAAATCACCAAAGCGCTGCATGTGACAAGTCGCAATGCCTGGGCATCGTCGAGTATAGCCTGAAGAAGCATAGGCGTTGTCGAAGCCTTGTCAATGTGACTGCGGTTTCAGACTTGACTCTTCCGTTCGCGGCCACTGAGCATGAAGAAAGGAGCGACGCAAGACTATGTTTAGCCGATGCTCGCCAAAAACGAATTCTGGTGGAGACGCATTTGTTTCCCCGAGAAATCCAGTGTGGCTGGATCAGCACCTCTCCGTTCAGAAAGGACAAATTCAGAAATTCAGCTTCAAGCGTCCAAGAAAGTCAACTAGACTGGGCGTATTCCGTTCGTAGAAACAGTCAAGAAACGTCCGCATCTCAACCTCGAAAGTGTCTGGAATTAAGACCGGACTATCATGAGCGTTTTTATGATAGAAAAGACGCGAGAAGCCAGCTGTCAGTGCCAGATCTGTTCGACAACAACCATCGACAGCTGACTTCAGACGTAATACGGACAAGCAAGCCAAAATATTGCACTGGCACCTCGATGTCTGTTTCACCAGTATGGTTGGAAAGCTTGGAATTCAAGATAGAGAACGCGATGGAGGCTTTCACTATATCGAGTAGCGGTCTGGGAAGAACTTCACCATCGTTGCTTGAACTAGACAGCAGCACAAATTTCTCCGCATCTTCAGCTGGTGGTATGGCGTATCTCTCGGGTTCAGGATCTCGTCCTGCTAGGAATTCTGATGAGGACATTCCTCTCACACCGCTGTCTTCCATTAGTGGCGTCACATCCACAGAAGGTGCAAACACAAATTCGATCACCCCTGAAACTGTTTTGCACACTCCCGTGATTTTACCGCATAACAGTAATAACCCAGAAAAAGTTTTATCTATGCAAGACTCTGCTCACACTCCCGACATCAGCAAGGAGACTAATCAAGGTGTCGGTGATTACTCGAACGTTCGTTCCAAATCGCGGAAAACATTCCAAGCGATGCTCGGGCGAATATCTCCTGGACTCAAAGAGTGTGCTGTAGAACTTCCTCCAGTTCAGGCCCACATATTCCAGAGCCACAGTATGCGAAAGGGCGGCTTCCGCAAAATGCGGGGCGAGCACACGTCACCCGTTGTGGGGTGCCGACTGATGTGCCCCAAGGAACTAACACCTCTTTCAGCTTTGATATACTCTCTAGATCCTCGAAAGGGACGGAAGATTCACAGCCTCCCCTACTTGAACGTTCTTCCCTTGCGGGATGAACAACATAAAGCAAGACGGAAAGCATCTGCTCAAAGTGCTCAGAGCAACAGGAGCCAGCGGCTTTCTCCCACTGTACAAGGCAGATGATGCAAAACGCCCGCAATCACCTCCTCGGCGTTTCCATTGCAGTCAGTCGCACAAATTCGTAGGAGCCATGGACTCTCCTAGCGTCATTGTCAAGAAAATAAACAGCACTACGTTGCTCGAAGAACCTCCAACTGTAGAGTCACAGCAGCCATTCAGACAGATCATACTGTGCAAGCGCAAGTTGCTGCTGTACCCATTCATTCCGGTACTGGCGCTGGCATTAATATTTGCAGGCACATCCACGCTCTTTCAGAACTCGAAGCCTACTCTGCCTCTACGCAATCATACTGAGCATTCATCCAGAATATTGTCAACGGGTAGAAATAATACCACAATATATCACAACGCTTCCAAAGAGGACTACGATACCTGCTCTACGATCCCTTGCAAGCGGGATGGAGCCTATCTGCATGGTCTTTTGTCCTGGCATCTAGACCCTTGTGACAACTTTTATCGGTTCGTCTGCAGTCGCTGGAAAAGCGTCGCTAGTGCCACCAACACTGACCTGAAACTTGATGTCTCGGCCACTGTATGGGACGATCGGAGCCATCATCTGGAATACAGTGTGCACACTCTTTTGCAAAGAAGTCACACTGCGGAAGACCTAACACCACTCAAACGACTCTTCTACGAGTGCATGAATACGCGCCAATTGGACACCGATGACTGGGTACCGATGCTCGAGCTACTATGGCTAGTAGGCCTGGAAGGTTTTCCATTTAGCTCCTCCTACACCGAAACAGCACCTCAATATGGACGGTGGCCGCCAAAGTGCTCAAGATGACAGGAGCCGAAACGCTACTGAGCATGTCCACCTTAGCACATCCATCGAAGGCGAACGCGGGCATTATCAGCGTTGGTCCGCCCGATATGTTGGCGCCAAAAGGCAGCTCTCAGCAGCAGGCAACGCAGTTTTACAACAGTACAGCCTTCGCCTGCATGATTGCTCTTAAGAAACAGCGCAACCCGTCTATCTACTCACTCGAGGTGGCTTCTCTCGCGTGGCGTCTCGAAGAGCTCGTCTACACCCACACAGTGATGGCTGGACTGCCGAAGCGCCGTATACAACCTCTCAAGGCGCAACCCGAGGTTTCTAGTTTTCTTGGCGAGTTTGTTCCTAGCAGCGGCTCGGCGCTATACATCGGTAGCCACACAGAAGTCCTGGTTCGTTCTCCGGTCTTCTTTGACGCCATGATTAGCCTGGTGCTTTCCACTGAACCGTACATCCTCATGAACTATATCGGATTTAGGTTGATGATTGCAGTGGCTGCTTTCGCGCCTTCCTCAGGCCGTCTTCTTATGCAGACTATGGTGGAACACCAGTATGGTAGAGCACGACCCTCACTGCCCCGATGGAAACTGTGCATCCGTACGGTAGAAAGGGCGATTCCCGACTTGTTTTTGCACGCAGTGCGGCTCGCCTACAAGACCCAGTTCGCCGTGGACTCTGTGCAGAGGCTGCTGGATTCGGTCAGGCAGTCACTTGCCGGTGACTTGGACAAACTGGCCGTCCTTGATCGAGAATCGCGCGCCCAGGCTTTGGCACTGCTGAATGTCACACAGTTTCGACTTTTTAGACCATCATGGCTGACCAACAAGGCAAAACTGGAAAGCTATGTGAGCGCGTTGCCTCGCGTAGTGCGAGGCCAGAACCTGCGGTCCTTTCACGCGCTTCACAGTCACAGCTTCGCTGAGAGGCTTCGCCGAGATCAGGCCGACCGGTGGCAGGGTTCAGCTTTTGACCACGATTGCAGCTATGACGGAACGGTGGTGTTTGTGCCTGTTCTCCTTTTTAATCTTTCTGTGTTCAACCGTGGCGCTGACCAGAGCCTCGGTTTGCCACACGCTGGCGTGCGCCTTGCTCGTTGCTTGCTGCAGCTGCTACTGACCAACATCTCTCAGGGCGCGACTGCCGCCGGCGGACGCCCCTGGTGGCCCGACATGGCCAGCTCGTTTCTAGCCGACTCCCAGCTCTGCTTCCAACAGTACGGCCTGCTACATGTCAGCTCCCTCCAGTTGCTCGAGTACACGGCCGCCATCAAGCCCGCCATGGATTTGTACCAGGAGGACAAGCGAATCGACATTCGCTTCGAAACACTTCCAGCTTACAGTGCCGTGCACCTTTTTTATGTTTACTACGCCCTTTCTTTCTGTCAGAGTCAAAATCGGACAACGCCACCGAGGTGGCTAGTTATTTGACCAACGTGCCACTCTGGAATAACCGTCTGTTTCAGGAGACTTTTCGTTGTCCTGTTGGTTCCAACATGAATCCTTACTCTAAGTGCGTTCTCTGGCGGGAAGCTCACTATAGGTAGTCCGAGTAACTGAATTGAGTGCAATCATATCCATCCGGTTTTTGCGAACATTCGTCAGTGCGCTTTTGCTTGGACATATTTATTTTACGCGAGCTACAGTAGTGCTGGCGTTGACAGTAACAGCGCGAATCATATATAGTTGCGTTAAAGCTTGAAGGAATTCTGGCGCTGCCATATTAAGGACGCTGAAGGACCGAGAACTCGCGAAAAATTACAAAGGCGTCGTCATCAAACGGAATAGAACGACTGCAGTAGAATCTCGGTGGATATATGATATATATACGTTGAAAAACGTTAAGCGTTCTGCAATGGTTGCTACCGTGTCAAGGTGTGTAAATAAAAATCATGGTTAAAAAGACGTGAAGATAAAGCTCTTAACGCGCCATCGCATAGCACGTGTAAGATTAGTTGTGCTGTCAGTGTTTAATAACGTACGTAACCTCTCATAAAACGAGAAGTGCGCAGGCGGTGGCTTGTTTTTGACCGAACTGGCTATAACAAAATTGGCACCCATACTCCTGTTCCTCTACTTGGTCCGATTGAAATTAGCTTTAACAAGACGTGAGTATAAACCTTAATCATGGGTTTAACGTGAAATGTGCCAGTAAATGCATCGATTTTAAGGTCGGCAGTGACAATCTGTTACAACAACGGAAATTAATTTCGGAAAAACATTTCATGCACTGTCCACTTAAAAGAAAGCTCCAACCTACCTTCCACTCATCTTGTTTCTATTTTAAATAGCTGTGGTGTCATGTACATACGTCAAGTGTTGGCTACACAGCACATGGGCGGTGAGTTCACTTTCACCACACCAGCCGACTATGGGGCACAAATTATACGACTGTGTACGGTTCGCCTACTAGTTCAAGGGTGTCAAATGATGATCAAGAGTTGCCGGCAGATGTCAAGGGCGAAACTGCGGTGTACTTGCCTTTTCCTTAGCGCGAACATGGTATGCCTGCCTTTTCGCATTTTACTGGGATAGTCTAGTGTCGGACCACCTCAGTTGGTGCCTTACATGAATCGATTCCGCTAAAGTAGTATTTAAAAATATATTATGTGTTATACTAAAACCAGAAAAACCCGGGGATCCCATGTCCACTTTAGCTGTGTCGCGTTCTCTACAGTGATGCGTCTAGTTGCAAGTTGGAAGTTTTAATTTTTCGAAGCACTTACGGGGTAATGCGTATTTATAACGCTGCTACTGCGTAATTAGTAACGTAAAATTATCAAACCTAAACCAACATCGTAAAAATAATTTTTATTTATTTATTTATTTTAAGCTTTCTGTGGAAATTCACTGTTCTAATTTGCTGACACAAATTCCTCAGAGTCACACACACAAGAACCGGTGTGCCAATGTCCTTCTACGTTCCGCGGGTTTCTAGTGGTCATAATCCAGTGCTCCGTATGAGCAAGGATATAGTTGCCATACAAGCATGTAAGTTACTCGGATATGACTTTGGGTGTAACGAAGGCTTTTTCGTGTCCCCTCCCACGCTACATGACTTTCACTATTTCTTCTTATACTTCTCTGTGACTTGGGTTATGGTTCATCGCAGTTGTTCAAGTTCTATTGAATCTTACGATGCATTTTCTACTGCGGAAGGTTAATTAAAAGGGCATAATTTCACCCTGCAACTACCGGGGTGGCCGACACATAATATAATATCTAATTTAACAATTTTTTTCTTCACCCTTTTATGTTTCGATCGTGTTATGTTTGAATCATTTTATGTTTGCTTGTGCCAGTACCAAGACCGCAGGGTTTGTATCTGGGCACCGTGTAAAACTTCTTATTGTATAGCGCTATATCATTCGGTGTTGTGCCTGTTACAGACAATAAGTAACAAAATAGCGTTACTCGTTAGATTGTCAAAATTAACGCGTTTTAAGATCCGTTACTGTCCGGCAATCGTTAGAAAATACCGTTTCCTGTTACTCAAAACAAAGAACGTTACTTGTTCCGTTTCGGTGTTCTTTTTTCCTTGAATACAAATTTTTCTAAGAAAAGCCGCGAAAGCTACACAAATACGGTCTGCGCAAGTGAGTTATACGGCCAGGCGGGCATTATGTTCAAGAGATAATCTGACGCGAATACTTTAATAAGGAATATAGGCAAAGAAATAACAGCGTCTTTGCGGGGAAGTCCTGAATATCACTACAGATTTCTTTCCAATATACGAGGGGCGTTCATAAAGTTCGTATTATCGGCACAAAAAATTAAAGGAAACGGAACATAACAGGCATCAACATGCGCGTGCGTCCCTCTAGTTTCCGCACAGTATAAACATCGCATGCTATAGTAGCTCGTAACGTCGGTAGGGACACGAAACAAAAATGGCACCGCCCGTCGGTGCCAAGCACAGGCAGTGATCCGGTTTTTTTTCATTTGAGGGGAAGCAATGCCAAGGATATTCATTCCAATCTGGGAGCGTTGTTTGGGACAACGTCCCAGTTTACGACACTTTTGGTTAAATGGCACAGACGCTTTTAGTGTGGCCAAATAAGAGGAAAGCATTTCAAGGACGGTGACCAAGTGATTGCTGAAGTGGAGCGATTCCTGAACACTCAAGACGAGGGGTTCTACAACAATGGCCTCCGGCATGTGGTGCATCTCTGGGAAAAGTGGGTAACTTTTGGTGGCGAACATGTAGAGAAAGTCTCAACTCCTACTCGAGTTTGATTGCTGAATCTCTATTCCTTCGTGACAATAATACGAACTTTATGAACGCCCCTCGTATATCCTCAGCTCCATTTCTGTGTTCCACGATGAATTCTAAGAACACTTGAGACAGTATTACATCGGCTAAGACTTAAAGTTGCATACACCAACAATTACCTTCATAAAATAGGCAAAACTGACTCTTCCGAATGCATATCACGTGGGAAAGTCGATGACATCCAACACGTGCTGTGCGATTGCATATAATGCAGCCTTGAAAGGAAGGCAATGAAGATCCGACTGAGACTGATGGATGACCAGCAAATAAACCTTCATGTTTGGTTGGTCGTTGGACGTAACTTGCTCAAGCGTATGATTAGATCCCTGCATATCCGCGAATTACCCGCGGATTATCTGCGGATATCCTCAGTAAAGTGGCGGATGTGGATAAAAATGAATCAGACGTGACGGATTGCGAATCGGATGTGGATGCCAGGGGCTGCGGATTCGGATCGGATGCAGATATTGCGGGTCCGGATCTACATCTTTGCGGAGGCGGTCCACAAACGTGTGCGATCGCACAGTGTAGAGTGAATAAGTGAGTGATACTATGAGGTGCATCATCGAATTTATCGCGGGAACAAACTACACTCTTAGATAAAAGGTGACAATCGTGAAAAAAACTGTTTTGTACATCAAGAAATATTTGATTCTCACCAAAGATCGCTTCGGAATAGTCTACCTAGCCAAAAATGCTTTCCTGGAAAAAGTAAAGAACGCAGGAGCATCAGTCTTCCCGGGAAAGCATGTTTTTGTTTTGCAGGCAAAAAGCGAAAAACGTTCTTTAGGCAAAAGAAAACCGAAAACGTACAAGCCACAAGAAAAATTACAGAAGGACGCTTAAGCTTTGAATTTAAGAGTAGAACGCGATAGCTAAACATAAACCTCCGCTCGTTTCCAAGCCGTCCAAGGATGCGTGCGCAGCCTTGCCAGGGACGGAAAACATGAAAACGCTGAACAGAGAGGTCTACCTGACCCTACATGACACGGCGACATCGGAAGATATTCCCCACCTGGTCAGAGTTGTCGGCATACAGTCCCCTCTGGTCATCTTCGGACGACCACACTTGTGTCTGAGATGCAAGAAAGTCGGTCACATACGCAGGCGGTGTCGCACCCCAAAGTGTGCGCGTTGCTACAGATTCGGACACGAAAGTGACGAGCGCTATTCCAGCTATGGAGCCGTGCTACGGGGCTCTGGCACAGAACCGCAGATGCCAACCAGGAGTTCATGGACATCTTCGAAGTCGCAGACGCCACTGGAGAGGTTCTTCCAAATCAAGCTGGTGCTGCAGAATCCGGACCTCCAATTGCCTTTATGAGAACGAAGGTCCAGCTGTCAAGGAACATTCGGAGACACCACAAACCAAATCGGAGACGGGGAACGAGCGGAAAGACACAAAGGAAAACAAGGATGAAACCTCATGACCACGGGGGTTAACTCAGCAGCCTGCAGATGTTGCTGGCAAGCCGACGATGCCAAAAGACAACAACGACCTACCAGACTCATGGAAGTGACCAAAAGCAGTTCCAAAGACACTAACGACACCAAACAAAAACAAAATGTGCCACCTGACACCACCACTGCGAGTTAGCGGAAAGTTATCTCGCACAATAGCTGCTAGTGTTTTAAACCCAATCCCATAGCCCCGCTCTTCTCCTCCTCCTTCTTCCTCTCCCTCTTTCCCTCATTCTCCTCCTTCTCTCTAGTTGATGGCCCTCGTTTTGCGACACAAAATCTCAGAGGCTTTAATTCTAGAAAAAACAATAGCTGAATCGCCTATTTGAACATAAGAAGGTTGACTTTCTGGCCGTACAGAAAACAAAGCTCTCAACTACAGTCTCTCAACAGATGATCTGGTAGAGCATGCCCTGCAGCATTTTCTGTGGGATCATGAAGTGCAGGGTGTTCAAAATTGATTACAAGTATTTTTCCACTCAAAAATAAACTAGGCATTGCGGAACGCTTATTCTCTGCCCAAAGGAAGCTCCTAGAGGTCCGAACCCGATGCCAAAGTTTCAGCCCGATCCGATACCTTATTTATAAGCTACAAGTGTGTTTCTGAATATTTCAATAAAAAAACGGCGGCCGACGGAGCTCTCGAATACATGGGGCTCTATGGCACGAGAAGCCAAAAACAGGCGAAAATGGGCTCCATTTTCCCATTGAAATTTTCGGAAAATCACTTATAACTTTTGAATAAGGTGTCCGTTTGGGCTGAAACTTTGGCATCTGATTCTAGAGTGCCTTCATACACACGCGCGCTTTTGCTTGAGTGGTGACACCTCAGCCATTTTTCCGCCCAATCGTTTTTTATGCATTTTGAAGTGCGCGCAATCCGGTGTCAATTAGCGCGAGGGCGTAGCTTTAGCCATTGCATAGACGCCATTTTACCGCCCAAGTCACGCACAGAGTGGGCGAGAGCGTCACGCGCTGGCACATTCAGGGCAACAATGGATGTCTTCACCCTGAGACAGACAGACATGTAGGCACCCTATCTGGTTCGGACCTCTAGCGCTACCTTTGGGCGGAAAATGAGCGTTAAGCAAAACATAGTTCATGTTTGCAAAAAAAAAAAACTGTAAATTTTTTTGTTTGTGACACTCTGTATAAGCGGCGTCATTTCACACTTCTTCGGAATACACTTTTAAAGGGAAAGGGCGGCGGGGGGGGGGGAAGGGGTCGCAACGATTTTAAGATTAAAAAATTTGCATATCTTCATTTTTACGTTGTTTATCGTGCCCCACAAAATAGAAAAAATACCTCCTTCATTAAAAAATGTCGCGATTCCGCTGCATAATCGCAAAGCAAAAGACGAGCTTTTTCCTCCACCTGCAGCCGCGAGTGGTAGCCGAAGGAACTACGGCGAAAAGCTTACGTGACCTCGCTCGGCTCTAAGCTGCAGCATAACGCCTGCTAATGTCAGCAGCGAGAGGGAGAAGAAGCGTCCTCCGAGAGAGCTCGCGGGAACCACACGCACCCCGAATTACATCACTAGGGGTGCGACCAGGGCCCGTTTGCTCAAACAACGCCTTTGCTCAAAGCGCTAACCGCGGCTAAAGTTAGCCGCAGTACCTAGGGGAGGGATTTTAAAATCACGTGACTGGCTCGGTAGCGATGCAGGGAAACATGGCATCAAAGCAGACAGCGTCCCAATAGCCCTCTTTCTAAATTTCCCAAGCACCAAAGTGCATGCTACGAGTGTAGTTACACGCGTTCCACGTGCTGGCGTCTGCAGTAGTAATTGTTCTAAAGCAAAAAGCCTAAAACAAATTTTGCCTTGCACGCGCGTTCGTCAAAGCTTTATTATGATTATCTACTTCGAATCTTTTATAAGAGGAAGGCCAGCGCGCGCGGACCGTATAATTACACTTCCAGCGTTCTCGTCGATGCTTGTGTAATTTAGAAAAAGGTATATTGGGACGCTGTCTGCTTTTGTGTGCTATCAGTACCCGGCCAATTGAGTCAAGGCAATCCGCCTTTCCAAAGACGTTGCCATGCCGACAATAATCGCGTTCATTTAGGCTTAGGAATGGCCAGAATCCAAAGACTATTTAAAAAATGCGCCGAGGTCATTGCTCATGCTTTGTGATTTAAGTGAGGTAAGGCAAAGCGAAAGCCTCCTGCACCATTCGTTGCTGACTAACGCGCCGGGTATTGCAGCCACAACGACATATTAGTTCGAAAGCAAGCGGCGCTCACTCACCGGGGCACCGCCATGTTTCCCCGCATCCCTACCGAGCCAGCCACGTGATTTCAAAATCCCTCTCCTAGGTACTACGGCTAACTTTAGCCGCGGTTAGCGCTTCGAGCAAACTGGCCCAGGTGTGACCCTGAAGACTAGGAGTGAGTTGAGGGGCACCAGAAATGCTAATATTTATCTTTTTATTTTTTATACAACAACCAGGACACGGATCGAGGTTAGACAGAATTGACTCTTCTGTAGACATATTTGAAAATTTATATGGTTATGCGGTAGAACCAGTATTTTTCACATACCACTGCATGCATGGTATTAGTATTAGTTGGAAAGAAACGGAGAAAAAAGTGTATAAATTGGAAGCTATAGTTACTATATGTTAAATTATTAAAAGATAAAATCTTTGTAGCCAGTACAAGGTATCTAATGAAGCAAATAAGAGAAACTACCAAACATATGGATTCAACCGCTCGTCACTCAATGGGCAAATTTCGCTACACAATCCTGAGTTTCAGGAATAAAAGAGAGTATTCATTCTTTTGGAAGTTAAAGGGCCTCTTACACGCCAAAAAAAATTTTTTTTTCATGCTAGGCGTTGAATTGTCATATCAGGACATTACAAAAAAAATTGTTTCACTATAGAGTTGCGTAGTTTTTTTTATAAAAAATAGAAATACGAGGCCCAATTCAAAGTTCCCGCCGTGCACTGTGACGTAACAGTGTACCGCAAGGTGACGGGGCGGTCAGAAGGGAGGCATCGACCTACGTCACTAAACGTGGGTTCACCGGAAGTCATGTGAGTTTCACTCCTCGTGCTCTCCGCAACCGTGCTTAAGATTTTTTTTCTTTTTTACTCTGCTCTTTGTACGAGTGATCGTAGAAAACGAAGTTTCAGTTCCATTAGCTCTTTACCGCTGCACCGTTGGTTAGTTTGCGTGCTGTAAAATTTGAGGACGAAGAGTCAGTGGATCGACGTGATGGAGGTCAATGATGAAAGCGTTGCGAGTACAAGCCAGTGTACGAGTGCATGCCGTCAGTCCGATAATACAGAGCTATACTGGGCGCAAAACAAACTATCAAGTTTTGAAAAAAAAAATTAGAACGCTCGCAGAAATTAGGATTGCTAGCATACGACACGCCCGATCGCATTGCTCAAGGCTCAGACACCGAGGTTGTTGAATCATCGGATACTCTCCAGGCTAAAGATGCCTGCCGTCTAAAGAATACGAACTGGTTTGTGTACCAAGTACAAGTAAACGTCAAGCACAAAGTACGCATTTTGTCTAGAACATGAGTAGAACTTGTTTACTAGGTGCACATGCGGCCGATGTATGTCTCTCGGAAATGCATGCAGTGTGATCTCTTCTTCAGTTGCTGAAATACCGGGACAGTCCCTCACACAGCACCTTCTAGGCATTGTAGTTGATCACGTCAATTCACTGACTCCGCTTCTTCTACCTTTACAGCAACATTAAGCGATGAAAGGCAAATAAAAGACACCTTGTCTGCTTCGAGGATCCTGGGTTCAATCCCCGCCCCTGCCCGTTTCGATCTGGATGAGCATCGTACCGGCGTGCGGTCGTGTATCACTACTGCGTGGTGCACGTTAAAGACCCCAGGCTAGCGGTTGTACCGCACTGGCTAAATTGCTCATCTACAGTGGGTAACAATGTCGCCATGTTCTGGCAGACTAAACTCCTGCTGTATAAACAGTTGAGTTCATAATGCGTTTATTGGCCATAATCTAGGGGAAAAAGGAGAGGGAGGGCGTCGGTAACTACGCGGTCTGGACGCTGGCACGAACTAAAAGGGAGGGGATTACATGAAGATGTCCAACTTGGCCTCATAGATAAAATCTAGGAGGCCGTTCAGGATTCTCCTTTGGTTGTCCTGGGATCCAGGCGGGTGGGTCCATCCCTCCAGGGAGCTAATGTCTGGGGGTCGGTGCTTTGTCCTGGCTTCTTTTGATTTGGGGCACTCCCATAGGATGTGGTGAGTGTCGGCCTTCTTGCCCATGGAGCACCTTGAACAGGTTCCAGACCTGGTTCCTTTGCTCCATGATGCGATGCGGGCGGGCGTGCAGGTGGTGTCCGTGCGTATTTTCGTGAGGAGAACGCTGGCTCGTCTGCCGAAACCCTGGGGAAGGGGATCTGCGTTCAGAGGAAGTTTCTCCCACAGTGTGGTCCGGTAGTGCTCTTTAATCTGGGCCCGTTCTTCATCCGGGTCGTATCCTTGATCTGTTTGGCCAGCCGTGTCCTGATCACAGGCGGGGGCATAGCCATGGTCGTGTATATGTGGAGGGACGTCAGCAGCTTCGCGGAGAAAGGAAAGGGACGCGCGAGCTAGCTGATGAGCCTCTTCATTGCCCTCGATGCCTGCATGCGCAGGGACCCAGGAGATTTTGGTGGTCGTTCCTTCCTGTAGCAGTCGGGAGGCGAGCTTCTTGATTTCCCTAACTATGCGGCTCGGGCTTCTTGCTTTCCTGCATTCTTTAATTGCTTCCTGCGAGTCCGAGAACACTCGTAGTTCGCGAGGTAGCGGGTGTTGTGACTTGAGGACTGTTTCGAGGGCGAGGTGAATCGCCGCAAGTTCACCCCCTTTGATGGAGGTGCGCATTGGAAGTGCGTTCGCGGCCGAGGAGCCGAGAGCTGGAAAGTAGACTGCCGCGGTCTTCAGCGGAACCGGGGAGTCTTCTGCGGCGGTGTCGGTATATGCGGCCATGATGTGAGTGGGGTTGGTCCATGTCTCAACCATTCTGGAGTGCGCTTTTGCGATTCGTGCTTGCTGTTGGGAGTCGCCTTTTCGAGCAGTCGGCTTGTTTTCGGCAATGTTCATGTGATCCTCCCAAGGAGGGAGATGCTCGGGAAGGTCGGGGAGGCCTTCTGTTGCGCGCCATAGGAGTTTCAGGATTTCCCGTCCTTGCTTAGAGTGCTTAAGACGTTCGCCGTGTGCAACCGTGCGAGCGATGACGGTGTCATAAAGTGAGTTGATCTGTGCGTGCTCCTTTAGTTTCCCGAGCGGGGTGAACCGAGGGAGGCCCGTGATGATCCTCATAGTTTGGTTGTTCAGGGACTCAAGTTTTCGCCACTGTGCCTTGGTGAGCCAGTAGTGTCGGGCTCCGTAGCAGACTCGGGAGACTACCATGGCCTTTACCATCCTTCTGGCGATCTCGTCCGTTGCACCGCCCTTGGCGTGACAGATTCTTCTGATGGCATTGAGGGCAGAGTTGCAGTACTTCAGCGTGTCTTGAAGCCATATGTCCCCTTTGCCTGTCTCCTCCACGGTAATTCCCAGGATCTTGACAGACGTAGAGGGCTGGATTCGCTTTCCTGCGAGCACGAGATGGAGCTGGTCGCCAATCTTCATTACTCGTTGTCGTTTGGGTGCTATGGTGACATAGTTTGTCTTGTCTGGGGAGGCTTGGAGGCCCACCTTGTGAAGGTGGGCTTCAATCATGTCTAGGCCGGCTTGGAGTGTGGCTTGTTGCCTCTCGATGTCTTCGCTCTTGGTCCAGATCGATATGTCGTCGGCGTACATCGTAAACCCTAGCTTGTTAATTTTTTCGAGTTCGTAGGGTAGGGCCGCCATCACGATGTTGAAAAGCATCGGTGAGATGACAGAGCCTTGTGGAACACCTACGAGGTTGGCCTTGGGTTCACTGCAGTTGGCTCCGCAGCGGACCGAAAAGGTTCTGCCTTCGAGGAAAGTCTTGATAAAGTTTAAGGATCTCCCAGTGATGCCAAGGCGCTGAGATTCTTTTATGATTGTTGAGTGTGGAACAGAATCAAAAGCCTTTTTGACGTCAACTGTGATGATTGTTCTGATCGTGGAGCGGTCAGGGTTGATGTTGCGGATAATATCCGCCGATATCAGAGCCAGGCTTTCTTGGGTGCCGACGCCGGGTCGAAACCCTGTCTGGGCCGGGTGGAAAGAGTTGTTGGATTCGAGAAGCCATTCTATTCTTGAAAGTACCATGCGCTCCATTATCTTGCAGGTACAAGACGTAAGGGAGATCGGTCTGTAGTTTGTGAGGGTACCTTTGTCCTTGCCCGGCTTGGGGATCGGGATGACGAGGGAGTGTTTCCAGCTTTTGGGAAGCTTGCAGTCTCCCAGATCTCATTAATCCACTCTAGAAGCTCGGATTTGGTAAGATCTGGGAGGTTTCTCAGCATTGTCATGGTGATCTTGTCGGGTCCGGGGGCTGTGTGGGTTTTTCCGCGTTGAAGAGCGCTTTCGAGCTCGCCCCGCGTGAAGGGCCGGTCCATGCCGTAATCCGGAGCCAGGACTTCGTGGTGGTATGGCGAAGGACAATTCGTCAAGTCTGGCTGGGGAAAAAGAGGTCCCCTGCCATTCCGGCGAGTTGTTTCTCAGTCTTGTTGAGCTTAAGGGCAAGTGTGAGTGTTGCCCCTTTGCATTTCTTCTTTCCAAGAAGCGCGCGATTCGTGGCCCACAGTTTCGATATCGACGTTTTCTCGGAGAGCGATGCGCTGTAGTCGAGCCAGCGGTGTTCGTCGAGTTTTTGTGCGTAGACCTTCGCTTCCACCGTAGCCCTGGTGATGTTGCATCTGGCTTCGGTGCTTTTGGGCCCTTTACGGTACTTTTGTATCTTTTGCAGTCGCTTGGCCCACAGCTTGAGAAGGTGGAGATCGGGTGTTGGAGTATCTTCATCGATGTCCTTTTTGATGGTTGCAGTCCTCAGGGCGTTGTTGAGGCGCGATTCAAAGTCAGCGTCTTCGAGTTCCTCGCTGTTAAGGGCTTCCCTAAATTTGTCCCAGTGTACGATGTTGGCTGTGCGTTTTTTAACCGTGTCCTTTACCCGTCTCGTCGGCGAGAATTCGAAGCGGATGGGGAAGTGGTCGCTACCCCACGTATCCGGTAGGCATTTCCACTTGTGGTGTTGAATGTATGGGTTCGTGGTCCAAGTGAGGTCGGGTGTGGTATCTGACTGCCCGGAACCTCCTAGTCTTGTTTTGACTCCTTTCTTGTTGACCAGGTTTAGGCGGAAGGTATGCATCTCGCCCACTAAGTCTTTCGCTCCCGGAGATTCATGGTTGTATCCCCACATAGGGTGGTGGAGATTAAAGTCTCCTCCGTAGAGCTTTTGTTCTTTGGGGTAGAGATCGTGAATATGGGAGATCCATAGGTTGGTTCTTTGCTGTGTCGCGGACTTGAGCGGTCTGTAGTAGATGGATGCTAGGACGATGTGGTGCTGCTGGACCTGGATCCGCACCGCCACAATTTCCTGTCCGTCATTGGAGTACGGGGTGAGGTCGACTTGGTGCTGAGGCCAGTCGTCCCTCACGTAGACAAGAGCCTTCCCTGGAGGAGAAGTCGTTTCTCCAGGGCGTTTGGTGGTTATGGAGGGACTGGAGTATACCAGGTATCCATAAAGATTGACGGCTGTGGTGTTCGTTTCCTGAAGTAACAGTACGTCAGGGCGTTCGTCAGGCTTATCCAGAAGGCGTACTCGGAGCTCCGCTGCCCGTTTGCGGAGCCCCTGACAGTTCCACTGGAGAACTCTGATCATTTTTCGTTGAGGATTTGGGCTGCTAGCGCCTTTTGCCGGTTAGCAGTTTCCCTGTATTGCTTGATTTCCTCTTGTTGGGACTGGACTGTGGCTTTAAGCCTGTCGAGTTCAGCTTTGAGGTAGCTGCACATGTTGCGAAGCTCTTGTGTTTCTGACCCTCCAGTGGGGGCGGGTGGGGGTGCATTGATGTTCTGCTTCACCTTGTCAGCCCATAAAGTGCCGCTCTGTGTTGTCGCAGTTTTTTTTACTTTTTCTGTGTTCTCCGATGGCTGTTGGAGTCGGTGTTGTTTTTTCAATTTCTGGATGTCCTCCCGCATCCGTTTGTTCGTTGCCGACCACGTTGGGCATTTGCGATCGGTACCCAGGTGGCCTTTCTTCTTGCACCCCTGGCAGTAGGGAGTAGAGTCCGGACATCCTGGTCCCTTGGCGGGGTCGGCGTCGGCTGGGTGAGATGCTCCACAGATCGGACACACCGCCTGATTCGGGCAGATGTCAGGTTTGTGGCCCAGCCTGTGGCAGTTACGGCACGTAACAGCCTTTGGCTTGTGTGGGAATACCCTCATGAAGCGCTTGCCGTAGAAGATCGACCTCGGTAGTCTCTCTCCGTCGAACGTGATGACAGCCGTATTCGACTTGCCTAGCCGACGGGCGGCCACGATGTCGATCTTCTCCGATTCGAGTTCGCGGTTGAGGACTTCGTCGCGCGGGTCCTGCTCTTTAGGGTAGATATCATAGATGATACCTTTGGTGTATGAAGTGCCAAACGTGCGGAAGACTTGTACGGGAAGTGCTTGGCGTCCCTGCACTTTGATTTCTGTAATCTCACTTAGCGTTTTTGCCAGCTCCTCCGTGTCCGTACGGACCGAAATGGTGTTGGCTTGCTCGATGAGGTGCATCGAGAACGATGCTGTAGTGCGCAGCATGGTGCATTGCGTCTTGAGTGGTTGAAGGTAAGGCTTTATCGAGACTTGAGAGTTTGTAGGGCGAACCTTGTACTCGAACAGGCGCTGTCGGGGCCGTACCGTTTCGGGGGCTTGGAGTGAGGGGTCTACTCGTACCCGCTTTCTTTTCTTGTAGGTGACTGGTGTCCATTTTTCGTTGTCTGAGGGCAATGGACCTTGCCACTCGGTTGTGGCCGCGTCATCTTGCGCACAGCCAGCTGTAAATGTCATCAGCGCAGTTGTATCGGCGTCTTGGCGCCGACTTGCCGCTGTGCTCGGCGTTTCTTGGGCTGGCGTTGTTGCTTCGGACTTAGCAACGCTTGTTGAGTTCGGCAATAAATTCGCCGTCAGTGGGTTTGTCTTGTCCGATTTTTTCTTCTTTCCCTTGCTGGGTTTGCTTGGGCTGGATTCTTCGAGAAAGTTCTTAAGGATGTCAATGAGGCGTTCTCTCGGAATCGCCGCAAATAGAGCCTTCAGCGCGATTTCCGCCGAATCTACGTTATTGGTAGTAGTGGAAGATTCACCAAGAAAAGGTTCATCCTCCGCGGTGCGTTTTGCGGGTGCGATCAGCGAAGTGGGAAGCTGGTCCGTCGCGGCGGCGGCAGGACTTGCCTGGCTTGCTGGGCGCGTGTCCATCTCCTCAAGGTTCCCGTCCACGGATAAGGCCGTGGCGGGTGAGAAGCTGGAAGTCGGTGGGGTATTCGAGGTCATCGGTTATTAGGTACTAGGCCTAATAGCGGGAGCTCAAGAAAACGCGTCCGAACTCGTCGGTAGCTTCTTCTTTCTCCTGTATAAACAACTAACGACTAATTTGTTTGTTTGTCTGCTTCGATCACTCGTGGAGATGCGGAGAATAACAAAAATATTAAAAAAAATATTACACGCGCTCGCGGTAAGCACGAGGAGGGATACAATTCACGTGACTTCCGGCGATGCCTCCCTTCTGACCGCCCCGACACCTTGCGGTACACTGTTACGTCACAGAGCACGGCGGGAACTTTGAATTGGGCTTTGTATTTCTATTTTTTATAAAAAAACTACGCAACTCTATAGTGAAACAATTTTTTTGTAATGTCCTGATTTGCCATTTAAACGCCTAGCATGAAAAAAATATTTTTTTTGGCGTGTCAGAGGCCCTTTAATTATGAAGACGTAATAAAGGTTGTGCGGTTCTTGGATTTTTCCGTAAGGGTGCTGGAGCTTTTTAATAAAATCCAGAATTATGACCGCTTTCACTGTTTTGAGTGCATTTTGAGGCATTTTTGAAAATACAAATATTTAGAGGACAAACGTGACAAAACGCTTGGCCCTACGTACTAGGGTTGCCTCTAATCTTAATTTTAAGACCACTCGACAAAATTAAATATTGTTGTATTTGCGTATTTGTGTAAATAAAATCATCCTGTGAATTTTATTTCCAACATGTTAAACGAGATGGCGACACTAGTACTAAATGCCCCAAACCGGAGATTTTCTTGTTGTTGCTGTTTTTCACTCGAGCTCCAATGCGACCGCGATGTCTGGTTGCTCGAGGAACGGTAGCACGTGTAGCGAATGCTCGCGCTGTAAAGCCCGCTGATCGTGGATTCAATCCCCCGCCCCTGCCCGTTTCAATCAGGAGGAGCATCGTACCGGCATGCTGTCATGTATCACTATTGCGCGACGCACGTTTAAGACGTCAGACAAGCCGCGGTATACTGCACTGGCTTTCATCTTCAATGAAGACACCAGACGCCCTCGGGGCTGACTTACTTCCCGCTGTCTAGACATACACAACAACAAAATTACAATTGATGGCTTCGTTGGTCGGCGCTTTTTGAACGTTGCAAAAAGAATACCAAACGTGCCCATTAGTGACCGACCAGAGGTTAGCAATTTTGTCGCGAAGCTGCTACACACCTGCGATCAACTTAGACCTTTTTCTTCGTGATGCCTCACCGTGCATTATCAGTGCCCGACATTATATCGCACTTTATTATTATTATCACTTCCTATACGGGCCTCTCAGGCATTCATTGTACGGGCTGCAAATGAATACATACTTACCTACAAACAAATATTTTGGTTTTATGCGTTACATCAGTGAGAGCGGTCGTGTTCCTTGATGACACGGGGAAAATACTGATGCTTGCAAGGGCTGCCCTGACCAGATTCTGACGAACGAGTAGGAATTAATGCCATGCAAAATAGGGTGTTTAAATGCCCATAATCACAGTGCTTTTTAGTGCGTTTGACGGCACTACGCCAAGAAACGGAAGCGAGTAACCGGCACATCTATGCTTCGTATAAAGCGTGAAATTCAATTCAAAGAGTAGCTTGGCACGTGACATACAAAGCAGGGATGTCCTGGCTTTTCGCAGCCGCAACGCAGTCATAAACACACAAACGCTCTCAAACGCAACTGTTTATGGGTCTTTAGAATAGCGTTACCGCTGCCTACCGTGGTCACAGTGTACTGCTCCTGGGACAGGTTGTACTAACGTGTACCACTCCATCTGGGTATGCCCCCAGCGCTTACCCAGAAAAGGTGGGGGAGGGAAAGGGGTGAGGGTATCACCTTTTTTCCCTCCCCCACCTTTTCCTCCTGGGAGGCGGCCCTATCCGGCACAGAGCTCGGTGACCAGCCGCGACTGGTTAAGCGAGCCCTCCGAATCTGGGCGAAAACGGAGCACTTAACTAAGGGCACCGAGCAGGGACCGCAAGGTCCTTTCACTTCTCAAGTATTAAAGTTTACGATGATGATGACGATAGAGCATGCTTCGAAATAATAGTGTGAGCTCCAGGTTGTACTGCCACTCTGGGCAATTGCGGGATCGCTATGCTTATGCCTAAGTCCAACAAGAGTGACTAATAGAACCAACCAACACCGACATCAAGCAAATGAATCACGCACGTGAATGTATTTTTTGGCAGGCTTACAATAGACCTATTGCTATATTACCCAAGCATCACGGGGAATGCAAGGATTGTGTGTTCCACGCGCCGCACGCGCTGGCCTCAGCGGTAGTAATTTTTCTAAAGTAAATACCTGAAACAAAGGGCATTTTGAACGAGCGTTCGTCAACGATTTATTTTGGTTATTTACTTCGAATCTTTTATACGGTGAAGACGTGCGCGTGTGCCGCGTGGAACACCAATCCCTGCATTCTCCTTGATGCTTGGGTTATATAGCAAATGGTCTATTGCTCGTGCTTACTTCAGAGAGACAGCAAGCTCGTCAAATATACCTTTGCGTGCCTGCTTCATTTGTGTTTGTGTGTGTGTTTATACTCCTAGAAGTTAGTCTGCCTCAACTGGCTACTTGTCTCTCAGTTGTAGACGAGCAACATAGTTCGTGCGGTACAACCGCTAGCCTGGGAGTTTTTCGCGTGCATCATGGAGTAGAAATACACGACCGCACGCCGGCAAGACGCTTATCCAGATCGAAACGGGCAGGGGCGGAGATTGATGGTGTCTTTCGCTTGAGGCTTATTGGTGTTGGTTGTTTCTATTTGTCACTCTATGGAACCAGGGCCTAATAAACAACAACCATTTGTGTCTTTTTTAATGCGAATATTAATGCGAATAGCATTCTTTGGATACTTCACGCACTTTTCGCCTATGTATCTATCTATCTATCTGGCTATCTAACCTCTTACGCCGCGGGTCGATAAATAAATAAAAAAGACCGGCGCCGGCTGGGATTCGAACCGTTGACCCTTTGATCAGCAGGCAGACGCGCTAACCACAGAGCTATGAAGGCAGTTTTTTTTTTTTTTATTGGAGCTATGAAGGCAGTCATTCAACGCACCTCTAAACGGTTGTTTATGATCTTTACCTATAGGACGCATTTTACAGCGCTGTCACAGCTACCGGTGCGCGCGCGTTCCATGCACGAGGGCTCATTCCGCTCTCGTGAGGCTGGAGCGCGGCCGCTAGCTCACCCTCTCCCGCGCTCGGGAGAGGGTGATGTAGCGGCCGTGCTCAGCCTCACGAGAGCGGAATGAGCCCTCGTGCATGGACGCGCGCACCGGTAACTGTGACAGCGCTATAAAGCGCGTCCTATGGTAAAGATATAAACAACCGTTTAGAGTACCGTTGGTTGAGACTAGCTGAGACGCCAGAAAGTCTGGTCGGTATCATTTTGAGTGTTTGTGCGTATGGCGCGTGCTTTGCTCGCCTTCCTAAGTGACACAAACGCACGTGCTGGGCTGCGGAGATCGTGCGCAGGGCTGTGAAAGTGTCAACAAATTTAGAATCGCCTCAAGAGTGGGCTGGCGTATCTAGAGTGTGCCGGCCACCTGACGAACGCGCATAACTCCGCACCGTTTGATGCTATTCGCATTAACGTAGATAATCATTCCCAAAGGATGGGTTCTGCTGATTTTTTCCTCTTCCACTAGGAGTAATCTTTGGGCTTTTCCTTATTTGATCCTGTCATCTTAATTGGTAGTGGAAGTGTACGTTCGGAGTAAATATTCTTTTAGTGTACGGGGTGCAAAACATAAAACCGGAGTCGCTTGTAACGTTCAAGCTACGAACAGTGCTTGTGGCAGGCACGTATCCAGGGGGGGGGGCATGGGGCCCGGGTCCCCCTCCCCCCCAAAATCTTCCATTTTGCTGGGACCTCCTCTCCCCCTCCCCCTCATACAGCATTTTGTCATGGGCGGGCCCCCCCCCCCCCCCCCCCCGAAACAAAATCCTGGCTACGTGCCTGGCTTGTGGCAAGCTCAATGGACCCATTAGAAAGTTTGACCTCCGTTGCAAGCTGTGGAACCCCTGCACAATTACGGTTACAAGCGTCAGCACTTTGTGTTCGATTGCACGTGAGCTGCAACAGTACTCGTGCAGCGGTAGCTCAAGTCAAAAGCACAAACAAGCTTGCGCTCGCAGCATCTCTGATTATCACCCAAATTTTCAGATTCCCACGTTCCGCAGTGTCGGTTGTTTCGCCATTGGGCAGTGGATCAAACGACGTCCACCTAAGTCTAACATCGTCAAAACAAATAGAACCCGCGTTATGGGTCATTGTGACATCTATATAAGTAAAATACACTTGGGGAAAAGGAGATTATTGTTTAATTTTTTGTTGACAAGTTTTTTTTTCAATTAAATAAATCCTAGAGGTGTTTACAACGTAAGTTCTTGTTTTAACAATATTAGGGTCAGGTGGACGTCGTTCATAGAGAAATATCTTTCCTTGTTTTTATCTTTCGATCCAGTTGACGTTCTCCTCTCAAATTATAGTGCTTTATTCAAACTGCTGGCGCCCTATTCTCAAAGTTTTATCTTGCCGCGATGCCCAATTTATTTACTTGCGACAAAAAAAAATATCTTTTCTCGAAAAAAATTGCTAAGTGCATGCACTGCAGGCGCTCGTCTCTTCTATATAAATAAAGAAGTAAAGGTAGAAGGGGAACTAGAAGTAAATATTCAACATACGATAAAACTTTTTGAAAGCAAAATAGATTTTTGCTTTTAAGCAGTTATATGACTGCAGACACCAGCACGTGTTGCACGTGTAACTAGTCTCCAGCAAACTTCTAGAGAAAGGCCTGATAATGCTCTGAAGGCAAAATGTTTGTTGATTTTTTTGCATGCTAGGTTGCATACGCTACAAGCGTGGCTCGTAAGCACCCTAAGATCGAGCAGAGAGGGGAATCGGTGGCCGAGTGGGCTAGCGCACACTAGTGCAGCTAAATAAGCTACGCTTCAGAGTAACGACACTTGGTCATATTGTGGCTTAAAATCATGGTTGACCTGAAGCTTTATTTGAAATCACAGGAAACGCTTTTCCGTTGTCCTTAAATGTATAAACAGTTCGCGACAAAGCAAAGCAACATTACATGAGCTTCCTAAAACCGAATCTAATGCTGAGGAAGTCGCACTTTTGAATCATGAGGATCGGCAGTTGCGTCTGCTCCGCAGAAGCACCAAAATGGCGGCGACCTCAACAATGTCGGCGAACAGAGTGCCGATACTCTAAGCGCAGCTCATTTAGTGGCTCATTTAGTGGCTCTAGCGTACACCAGCTCGGAGCACATGGAGCGAAAGCTCGCGCTGCAGAACCCAGAATCCTGGGTTCAATCCCGACCCCTGCCCGTTTCGATCTGGATGAGCATCGTACCGGCGTGCGGTCGTGTATAACCTATCTAGGTTGTGTGTATGTTTATACAGCCTAGAACTTGTTCTGCCTGAACGGGCGACAAGTCTCCAGCTGTAGATGAGCAATTTAGCCAGTGCAGTACAACCACTAGCCTGGAGTCTTTAACGTGCATCACGCAGTAGTGATACACGACCGCACGCCGGCACGATGCTCATCCAGATCGAAACGAGCAAAGGTGGGGATTGAAAACAGGATCCCTGGGTTCTTCAGCGCGAGCTTTCGCTCCACGTGCTCCGAGCTCCGTGCTCTGGTGTGCACTAACCCACTCGGTCACCAATCCCCCATGTATTTGAGAGCTTGGTCTGCATCTGGTTCGAACCTCTAGCACTACATTTCGGGGGAGAAACAGCGTTCGGCAATGCACAAATTATTTTTAGGTTACGTTTTTTTTAAACTTCATATTTGTATTACAGGGCGCCCTTCGGGGGGGGGGGGGGAGGGGGCACTCCGTATGTGACTATTTGTATTACATTTTTCAACCCTCCCTACGAGAGAGAGAGAGAAAATCGTTTTATTAAAATAATAATGAAATTCGGAGAGGGTTAGTCTAGCCGATAAGCTGACATTGTTCGCTCCGAGAAAGGAAAAAAAAATGTTAAAAGAATAGATGAAGAGCGCAAAGAAAGAGAAGAATAAAGAGAAAGGTGAGAGGTGTAGAGTTATTCATCACGAAAGCACTTTCGTATGTTCATAACTTCAGAAAATTACTCTGCTTCTTATAGTTGACCTTGTAGCCCAGTGGCTTGAAGGAAGGTCAGGAATATCCTTTGAAGTAATTTCCTCCGAGCACGGGTACCAGAAGGGAAAATAATGTTTGCAATGTCTTCCACGACGAAGTGATGTCTTTTTAACTCTGATGCGAGATCTTTCCTTTCCTTTTCAAATTTCTGGCAGTCTTCTAGGATATGGTTAATATCTTCGGTAACACCACATACGTTGCAGGTGTCTGTATCGCGTTTTTTCCAGCGGTGAAGTAATTTTCCTGTACGCGCACTTCCTGTACGTAGGCGGAAGAGAAGTGTGGCTTCTGCTCGTCGAAGACTTCCTGTTAGACAAGGTTGGATAGGGGAAGAGAGCGTTATTGATAAATCACAGATGTGTTCATTTATAATTTGGTAATATTTTCTAGGGTCATCTTGCGTCTTGATGCTAATAGGAAGATTGTGTGCGTTGGAGGCAAGTTGGTCTGCCTTTTCGTTTCCATGTAATCCGACATGAGCTGGTACCCACTGAAATGAGATTTCGAAACCATCTTCTTCTAGTGATCTTGAAATTGATTTGGCCGCCATTGCTACTTGTGACATTTGTCGAGGCCTTTGGAGCTGGTGAAGTGCAGCACGAGAATCCGTTAGGACAATAACTGCCTGTGGTGTTAAGTTTTTTATCATATAAAGGGCTTCTAGGATTGCATGCATTTCAGCTGTTGTTGATGACACAAACTCATCTAGTCGCCCACTCCATTCGAGCTGTAAAGCAGGTGCATAGTAGGCGGAAGTGCTACTTCTTCGACTTCGATTTACTGATCCGTCCGTGTACACCTCCAGGTGGTTGGCGTATCTTCTCGAAATGTATTCATTAGTTTTTAGTTTTATGACAGTTGAGTTGGCGCTGAATTTGTTGTGTATACCGGGAATGCGGCACTTACATTTCGGGCAGTAAACGTTCCAGGGGGAGTTGATAGAGAGTTGTCTTTGTCTTGCAGTAACTCTGGTGTCCATCCAAGGTGTTGAAGAGTTTGCGTAGAAATAAAAAAGCGCGAGTGTTGCCTGGTTCGAAGTCGGCGTAGGAGGCTCCTTCCTGCAGACGTAGTAGACAAACGAATTTGTTGAGAAAGAAGGCATTTGGTAGCCATAAGTGGTAAAGTCAGAGCTCGGGCTTCTCGATATACATTTTCGTTCCTCGTTGATCTTGGCACTCCTAGGCAAGTACGTAGGCCTTGTCGATGTATGCGTTCTAGAGATTGAGAGTCTGTTGGCGATAATCTAATGAAAGGTAATGAATATAGAATACGACTGACAACAAGGGATGAATGGAGACGTATCATAGAGCTTGGCGAGTTTCCCCATGATTGTCCTGCCACTCTACGAATGGCATTTCTTGCTGTCAGCGTTGATTTTATTACGTTAGTGGCTTGTGCATGCCAGTTGAGGCGGGAGTTCAGTGTGATTCCCAAGAATTTGTGCTGTCGAACACGGCGCAGGGGGACGTTATAAATAGTCAAAGTAATTTTCGTGCTTCGCCGGTTCTTTCCAGGAAAAAGTATGAACGCAGTTTTCTCTTGTGAGAACTGCAGACCACAATCAAGTAGATAATTGCTCGCTCCCGTAATGGCTGCTTGGGCGGCGTTTCGAAGACCATGATGTCGATGTGCTGAGACCCATATGCAAATGTCATCTGCGTACAGTGATATATTGATGGGGAGAGTGTACTTTGGGAGGGATGTTGGTAACCTGGCCAAAACGATGTTAAAAAGGATTGGCGAGAGTACGCTTCCTTGTGGTAGTCCTTGAGCACAGTTGCGAGATGTACTAAACGACGCGCCTAGTCTAACTTTGAACGTTCGATTGGTGAGGATGCCTTGTACAAACGCCTGGACTTTTCCCGTGATGCCGATGGCTGTCAACCTTTCAAGAACAACTGCTGGATCAACGTTATCATATGCCTTTTTAATGTCAAAAAATACCGCTAATGTCGATTTGTTGTCGTGGTGATTCTGTTCAATTGAACTTAATAGATCTACGATGCCGTCTTGAGAAGAAAGCCCACGCCTGAATCCTGTCATCTCGTGTGGTAATAAGCGATTCGTTTCAAGCCACCAGGTGAGTCGAGCGTGTATCATTCTTTCCATGAGCTTCATAACGCAAGATGTAAGTGAGATGGGTCGGTATGACGATGGCGCGTCGCGTGGTTTACCAGGCTTGTGGATTGGAATGACCCAAGCTGTTTTCCAATCTTCTGGTATATCATTTGTTTCCCATATATAGTTAAAAAACTTGAGAAGTTCTTGTAGGCGTCCATTTGGTATGTTTTGCAGCATCTGGTTTGTTATTCCATCCGGTCCTGGAGCGCTTTTTCTTTTACTTTCTTTTAAAGCCGATAGTAGTTCTTCGATGTTGAAGGGAGCATCTAATGGGGACGATGTAGTCACAGCGTCATACGTCCTGACTGTCTTGTTTTCGATCAAAGAAAATTGGTCTGCAAATTTTTCTGCGGCCTCCTGTAGACTTGTGCCCAAACGAAACGCCATCGATGCGTGTGATAGGTGGAGATCTCGTTTGCCCATGAAAACATCAAGGATTCGCCAAATTTGGGTTCCAGGTTTATTTGCATCTGCTGATGCACAGTTATCGTCCCAGTGTTTACGCTTTGTTTTCTTCGCATATCGTGTTGTTGCTGCATTGATTCTGTTTAGATCGGTTTTGTTAGCGCTGGAATACTTCCTTTGGAGTTTTAGTTGGGCCTGTCTTCTTGCTGCACAAAGATTGAGCAACGTGAGATCAGGCTCTGGGTAGTGCTCTGGGAGCTTTATCTTGATGGTGGCCTGATTTGCGCTGGTCAAGACTGCTTGTAATATGGGTTCTGATGATTTTTCCATATGTGTTCGAAATGAATCCCAGTGAGTAACATATCGGATACGCTGTTTAGCTCCACGGAATCCATGCAGATCTAAAAATATCGGATAATGATCGCTGTTCATGGTATCAGGGTTTCTCGTCCAATTTACGCATAGGTCTGTGGAATGAGCAGTGATGTCGATGGCGCTATACGTATCAGGAGGACGAAAAAAGGTCGGACTTCCGTCGTTTGCAACAGCGAGGTCGCACTCTTCAAAGCATTTTGCCAACGCCCGGCCACGAGTATCGTCTCTGCTAGCTCCCCAAAGGCTGTGGTGTGCGTTCCAATCTCCGCAAAGTAAGATTGGGTCCTCACAGCGCTGGCAGATTTCTTTTACTACTTCAGAGATCTTGATTCCACTCTTTCCAGCACGGACATATATGGATGCCACACACAAACTCCGTCCGGTCAACATGACACGTGCTGCTACCAGTTCAATATCTTGGGTGCACAAATTGCTCGTGTCAATCTGGTGTTGTGGAAGAGCTTTTCGAATATAAAGGACTGCACTCCCGTCAGGAAAACCGCTCATGGTTGGATTTTTGTAGCAATAATACCCAGAAATGCTGCGGTCATTGGGGAGACCCGCCTCACTTAATGCAAGAATTGGAATAGGGAAGTGTTCTAAGTACAAAGAAAGCTCCGCATGACGATTTTTCAGCCCGGCACAGTTCCACTGCATGACAATCGGTATATTTCGTCGTTTTAGTGCTTTTGGTGGCGGCTGACACTTCGAAGTGTCAACCATGGCTCTGGTCGAAGTTTCGTGTCATTTCTGTAATGGCTGGTTGGAAAAACATGATTGCTTGTAATATGGTCTTGAAATTACCTGACGGTAGGTTGTCAATGAAGTTTGGTAAAACAGAAAATATTAGACTTACTAAATCTCCAATTTTCGAATTTTGAGAAGGTCTTTTTCCAGTGACGATGTCGCTGTATGATCTCTTTCCTGTGGTATTAGTCTTTGACGTGGTGGTTGTGTCGGCATCAGCATCTTTTGAGTAATGTGCTGCCACTTCTTGTTCTTTCTCGGGAGAGGTCTGCTTTTTCCCCTCTTTTGTCCCAGCAGCTTTGGTTTTCTTCTTTTTTGCATTGTCATTCGGAGCCTTAACCCTTAGATTCCTCTCCGGGGTGATTATTTCATCTTGGGTTCTGGCATTTAAGGGTGGTGCATCACGTTTCACTTCTGTGCAATCCGCATTTTTGAAAAATTTGGGGCCTCTGATAAAACTTCTTCTTCGCTAGAGCTTGAAGTCGAGTTTTGCAGTTGACATAATCGGCTGGATGGTCTCCGCCGTAGTTCGCGCATTTGACAGGTGATTCGCCATTGCAGTCCTTGGTGGCATGTGCTCCTCCACATCTCTTGCAGATCGCGGTGACACTGCAGTATTTTGCCACGTGGCCCAAAGCTTGGCAGTTGAAGCATCTTGGGGGCGCTTCGACATAGTCAGTCACTTCATGTCGTGTGAAGCCTAGATTAACATTGGCAGGGCGTTCTGTGTTAGGGCGAAAAGTGATCACCACTTTATCTGTTGGCCGCACTGTTTCGTCTGGTTTGCCATTGCGTTGGTATAGGCGCCGTGCTGCAATGACTCCTACTGGTTCGAGGAATTCAGTCAACTCTGAGTTTGAGTACCAATCAGGCACTCCTTTGATCTGCCCATTATTTTGCATATACGCTTTTGGAATGGTGGCCAGAACTAGGATCTCTCCAAGGCAACGCACCTTCAGGAGCTTGTTGACCGTCGCCGGCTCTGCTACGTCAACGAGTAGACTTCCCCTGGCTGTAAATCGATGGCGTACGAAGGGTGCCCCTGCAGCTGCCCTGACTTCGTCATTTAGCTTGAGCGGGTTTAGCTGCTGTAATCGTCTCCCTTCTTGCGTTGGAGTGAACAGCACGGGTATGCCTGTTGTCCTTTTACGGCGATGTTCGACTAGGATGAATCCTTCGTCGTCTCCCTCTGCCTGGGATGCGTCCATTGAATCGCAGTTGCTGAGGAGCAGTTTGGCTGGTGTGGACTCTTGTGATGTGGAGTCGTCGGTTGTGTCAAATCGTCGCTTGACAGGGGCGTGAGGTCGCTGACTTGGCGGGATAATAAGGTAAGCGTGGTCTTTCTCAGCGGTCTCTTCAGTTAGAACCACTGGTTCGATGGCGTCCATTGGGTCAGCCTCCACCGAGGCCATAGCTGGCCTTGTAGGCACCCAGGTTGCCCCGGTACCTGATGTTTTCCAAGAAAAAGAGTCGAGTTTTGAGACCGTGACCCCAGAAGTGGTGAAAACCGTCGGTGCGGCGGGAAAAACGTCCCAAAACCAGGAGCGGTTTAGAAAAACACAAACGGGGTTGGTGGCCTGCCAGAAGTAAGCAGCCCATGGCAGCATCGCGAAGACCATCACCGCGAAGAATGCTGCTAGGCCTGACACACATATCATAATCACCATCACTTTCATCTTGTATATTACATCATCTCATAATCACCATCACTAGACGCGGCACCGCGGGCCTCCTTGGTACGGGCTGTTGCCTTTCTGCGGTGCCGCGGCTCTCCTGAGCAAATAAAGATGATTATGATTGATTATGATTATGTGACACTTCTTTCTCCTTCCCCTCCCTACGCGTCTTCCGTGCCCAGCAGAGGTATGTGAACGGAGAGCAGAAGACAAAATAAAACAAACATTTGTCTGTGTTAGAATACTTTTTTAGCGAACAGAAAAGTTTGTTTGTTTCTAAATGCTAACTGAAACGGCATTATCGTTCATACATTTTCCTAAAATCGTTATTCATCCCGCTTATTCTGCTCGCCGCCAGTGAGCCCCTTCATGTTTTAAAACTTCGGCAAGGTGCGTCGATGCACGATGCACGTGCGACGTGCAGCCCTTGGTAAAATCATGGCGTAACCGCGAAGCGCTGAGCCACTGTAACTGAGCTACAGTGTTCTAGAGGGTTGTAGTGGCAAGAGCGGCGGCCGCTTTGTGAAGATTTTGCGCGTAGACGACACCGTGGCGCTGCTGTTCTGTGCCCTAGGAGCGCGCCCCCGTCAGCCCCATCATCAGCGCTGTTCGGCGCTTACTACTGTGGTTTGACAGGAGCTTTTCGCGGTGCGAAGCAATCGCTAATGTAGTTCTGTATACTCCGTTTCACCTTATGTTGTACCGCAGAGAAGGCAAGGAGCGCGAGCTCATAGCGTTGCAGCTGCTCTTAATGCACGAGAGCTTGTGCCGCCGAGATGTGCCCTAGAGCAAGGAGCTCGCGCTTGTAGCCTTTCCTGCGGTACGACACAAGGTGAAACAGAGTATAGATATTGCTACAGGAACGTGCCCCCGTCAGCCTCGTCGTCTTCTTCGCTCATCGCACATCTGCCATCTGCCAGAAATTCTCCTAGGGCACAGAACACCAGCGCCACTCGTGGCATCTACGTTGGCCGTCTTCACGCGGCCCATTGTAAGCGGGCGCCGCTCTTGCCACTACACCCTCTAGAACACTGTAACCAACGTTACTAGAACTCTCAGTTGGGAAAGTCACCGTTGAAACCTGGGCCGCTGGCGTCCACCAAGACCGAGCAGAACACGACAACAGCGCCACTCTGTATCATTTGTCTTAACTGTGGCCGCCTTGAGGTTTTAGAAAGCATACTTTTGCGTAAAAACGAACGGAAAAAACTCTTTTTGTAGTAACTTTTATTGGAGATTAGTACAAAATGGGGGGCGCGTGTTGTTTTCTAAAATCTTTGGTTCGCAAGGTTTTGCAGTATAATTAGTATTGTTTTTATACAACCGTGCCTCAGCGGGGATTTCAGGTAGCGCGTCCTGAGTTAGGCGCATATTAACCACGGTAGCAATCCGCGGCGCGTCCGCTTGGGAGTCGGGGGCGATACCTCGAAGCCCCTTCCACAGTATCTGCTCTGGCCCCGAAATGACCGATTACAACGAAAATGGAAGTCACGTGCAGTTCGTGGACTGGCCGCTGCGGGAGAAATGGCGGCGTTGGGATCGCCATTAGCTCGGTTCTCGTGGACGGATCGGTGCCACTTTTTCAGAGCAGTCTCTATGGCAGTTTCCCAACTGAGTGGTTCTAGTAACGTTGACTGTAACTGAGCTAGATTTCAGGCGCCATGTTCTTTCCAGAAGTGGCGCGCGGCACGTGTCTCGAGCATTTCCACTACAATGGATGGCGCCACTTTTCCCAGGATAGAGGTACAGTGTTATAGAGGGGCTTTACAGAGTGGCTTTACTCCACACCTCCTGGGAGCGGGTTTGCAAACCAGTATTTAGACGAAAAGCAGGACATGGGAAGAGCAAAACTGTCGCTTAATTTTTAAATATTTTTTAAATATTTAAAGCTTTAAATTACGCTCTAAAAATAGACACCTTATGTGGTGGTCCAAACGGCCGCAACGCCGCACCCTGTGCTTTCAATAATTTCGAACGTGGTTGGAACTTCGATTCCATTCGGAAATCAGAGCTTGTTCTACGCTATGTAAGCCACTATAATCTACGTATGTACTGGCTCGTATGTCGCGCCGCCCTTTGGCCTGTTCCGGCAGCAGCGGACACAGAGCGAAGAAGATCTAGCTCGAGATCGGCGGCGAACAGCCCGTGGCCCGAGCCCACCTCGAGCGCAAGACCTGCATGCACAGCTGCGAGCATGCAACTCGTTTGTTCGGGAAAAGTTTTGCGCCATCTATGAGGAAAAGGGTACAAACAAATAGTGGTTGAATTCCCCTTAAATAAGAACTAAAACAGCAGGCAATTGAGAGACGTAATATAATTACATTTCAAAAGGCTGACACACAAAAAAAGCATTGCTATATAATTAGCGTTTTCTGGTTGAACTAGAATGCCAGAGTCCTGGGCAAGGTTTCGTATATATAACTTGAACGAAATCCGAGTTGGACAAATTTCATCACGAGCGTTATTAGGCGCGGTTGTGCGCTCCCGTGCTGTAAAATTCTACTTAACAAAAAGAGCAAAAGGGAAGGAGAAACGGTACGCGATAACTAAAAAAATTTGCGAAATATAAGAGAAGAACTTTATAATTACAAATAAATCACTTTAGCACGGATCTTTTTTGAACACTTCAAAAATATAATCAGAAACTGTACTGCCTCGGCAGACAACGAATATTTAGCTAGACTCTTTGTTACCTCAATTAGAAAATAATGTGAAAAAGAATTGGAGACACCCTTCACCCTGGATGAAATAGAAAAACAGTGAATGCCCTTTCAAGAAGGAAAACGCCAGGACTAGATGGCATCACTGCAGACGTTTATCAACAACAAAAGAACGCTGTATGTCCCATACTGCTTGAGATTTTTCAAGAGGCCTACAAAACCAACAGACTTCCCCCCTCATTTTTGCGAAGGCATACTAGAGTTATTCCAAAAACTGAGGACAAACAAAAACTACTCGCAACTTTCAGCGATGGTGGTACCGCGGTGTGAGAGTCGCGATCCCTAGCCCCTGGATGATAGGCTTCAGAATAAAGGTGCTTGCTATCCCCTTTCTGGCGTGAAAAAATAAAGTATGGCTCTAATAGAGCCTGTATATAGCAAAACTAGTATTAGTTACACGTCGTAGACACAGCCTCGTACCGCTGTTCTACGACGATCATCCAGATGACAGCCATTTTGATGGGCACCAGTGTGCCCCCTATAGGTCGTGAAAGTTGCGAATTACAAGTGACCGACTATGGGCCCATGATGTTATGTAATGTGGATTATAAGATTTTTGCTAAACTCCTGACAAATAGATTACAGCGTGTCTTTGGCGATCTGGTTGGAGATCACCAGACTTCTGAAATTTGCGGACAGGCTATTCAAACAAATGTACAGATTGCGAAACATGTGTTAGAGTGTGTAACCAACAGTAGGGATCAGATTGCAATGGTCTCAGTTGATCTGGCGAATTTCGTCTCATATTGGTGTGGGAATATCCTACTTCAAGGTGCGCAAATGTCTTACAGTAACTGCTGCACACGCCTAGTAATAAATCATGAAGTAGATGCACGCGTCGGGGAGAAATTTCCGGGATTTCTCCCTCGTGCGTGTAACCCTTTACGTCTAACAAAGTAAATATTACATTATTTTTTCGTGTTAAAATAGTTAAAAAATACGTGTCCCATAAAGGCCCTTCAGATTTTTTAAAATCTTATTTCAGTGTTTCTTTAAATGTATCCGCGGGAAAAAAAAGAGCAAAAAAAAGAGAAAAGAACTTTTTAGAATATTTAGAGCCATTTACTCGCACATATTTACAATGTAGCGCAAAGACAACACAGGAAGGAGACAGGGATGGGAAAGCGTTCTTTCCTATCCCTGTCTCCTTCCTGTGTTGTCTTTGTACTACATTGTAAATATGCAAATCCAATTAGCCCAACAGCTCATTTTGATATTGCTCGCACATGACTCGATGTTACATATAACTAAGACGGGTAGGAAAATAATTATTTGCATTATTGAAAGAAAACAAGGAAGACAGAACGCGGACAAATACTTTTGTGTGTGTGTGTGTGTGTGTACGTGCCACGAGCGAGAGCGCGGAGGTTGGAAAGCACGAGGGCTGCACGACCATTCGTTCCATTCGGTGACAAAGACGTACCTCACAGGACGCTCCCTCGCATTCCTTCGAGCTTTTTGTGTCGCGGTGCTGCATCTTGCATCTCCTGCTGTTGTCCGACATCTTGGAGCATGTGTACGAACCTGCTGCTGGCGTGGACTATTCTCTCTGCTGCCTCCCAAGTTCTTCCCGTCTGAAGCAGGTATACGGCTCGTTCATCGCTTTTAACTTAACCGCTTCATGCAAATAGCGTCATCATGTAATGCTATAGACCTTTGCATCGCTTATCACCCGGGCGACAAATGCTGAGTCACTGAGTTGTGGACGCTTGCGCAGTGTCCGATACACCGCCCAGCAGATAACAAGTCATGCTCAAAAGGCGTTCCACAGCCCAGCAGACAAAGATGGCAGCGCGCAGAAGACAATTTTTGCGAAAGTCTAAAAACGCCTTTCCAAAGTCGCCCTTCGATTGATTGTAGATCTAAGTTCTAGAGTACTGCACACCGGTGAAGCAACCGACAGCGCTGATCATGCCAGTCTACAACCGCCTTCGATGGAGACGATAACCGCAGAAGCTGAATGAGGGCTCGTGCAATCGGTGCACATTCGAACACAATAAGCTTGTGATTGTGTTCGCCACTGTGCAAAGATTCCACAGCTTCCATCAGAGGGCCACACTTTCAAGGTAAATCTATTGGGCATTTTTTATTACATCAAAATTATTACTTTATTGTTGCACATTAGCACAGTAAAGGAAACGCTTGTGATACAAACCTTTTAACACCCCCCCCTTCCCCTGCCCTCCACAAAAAGATACGGACATGTTTTTCTGCATTTTAGACGTAGCGACAAGTGCGCGAATGCGGCTTTGATCGGTGCTTCGGTGCTCAAGGTGAGCGAGCACACGAATACCTATACCTTTGACTACAATGTATTTCGGCTTCACTGGCAGGTCGCAGATTGGGCAGGTTCGTGGAGCATTTCGAGCCGCTGTCCTACGCTCCCATCAATCTCCAAAGGAACCACGGGCGAGTCAAACGCTCGCCCTCCGAAGACAACTACGTCTATCTTCGGTTCCGAGCACACAATAGGTGAGCGGGACTAGCGTTGATTCCGTCAATGTCGGCGTCCGAACTAAGCTATGGTGGCTATAGAGGTAGGTGTGCCGAGCTCTCCGCATTCTTGGATAGTTCCACGTGCTGCCGCTTCATGACGAAAAAGTGGCGCTGTAGCCAGGCTACCGGTAAAGCCCCTTCAGCTACCGGTGCATTTCTGCTCTGAAGGGGCACGAGAGCGTCTCGTACTCCGCGTGCTCATGCGCAGGACGCACTTCTACGCGTGGTGCCATTGTACGCCGCACGATGGCACCAGGCGCAGGGTACCGGTGCCATCGGCGTCATGAACAAGTGGCATGCTATCGACTTTCTGTTCGGCACACCTCCCCTTACAGCCACCATAACTAAGCTGAGGCGTTCTGAGGTGTCTTCGCCAGGTGCTACGTATATTTCGCATACGTCACTGGACGCCATATATGAGTGCGCTGTTCAATGCGCGTGCTCAGAACAAGCTCGCACCAATAGTCAACTAAGACCGGTGGTATCGGTGGTGTGGAATGCATCTTACGAAGGGACTGTGGAAGCTCGCCGTCAGCTTGCACTTGGCAGCCAAAGACTCAGCTATGGCCGCCAGTGAATAGCCCCCAAAGTCACTGACACACTGACGGGATTAGAAGGAGGCGCACGTCCCCGAGCTTTCTACCTTCGAGAATGTTCGTCGTCTCGTCAGTTTCGAGCGTGCAGCTAAAGCATGGCGGAAGGCAACGAGCGCGAGCTGGAGATTGGGCATCGCAGACAGACGCCATAACGTCTTCATCCTGTCATTGACTACAGCATTATTTCAGATTTTATGTTAGAAACATTATCAAGTCCCCTAAATATGTTTTGTGCCGGTTGTTTATGAGAAATTTGAGGGATTATAATTCCTAAAGAATTTTGAAGGTTCTCCACAAATATGTCTACATACAGTCTCTATGTTCCTTGAATGGCAACCTCCTGGTTTGCTCTTATTACCCAGATCGGGTCTCTCCCTCCATATAAAAATAACCGGCTCTAGATGCTAACGGGGAGCTTTTATTCAACAAAAAAAAATAGGTGTGTTCAGTTTATGGCTGCATACATTTGTATTGTCCGAACATTCTCGATAAGGAAACGAAACTCTTTGTCAGAAGTATTAGATGCGAGTAGTCATGTAGTTTAGTGGACTCTCAACTATGATTTTGATTTGCTCTCTGAGTAAGTATTCACACGTAAAGCACGAACGTTTGCTGTGCATGTGGCATCCGGATTTTAGACAGCACCATCAACAATATTGGCGCGAGTGCTCCCGAATGAGTCACAATGAGTCACGTTCTTGCGCAGAATTCTGTACGTAAAGTACAAAAAAGCCGTCGTTGTGTAGTGGAAACTTTTCCGAAAATCGACGGCAGGTAGCGGCTAGAATACAGAGTTGTAAGGGCAGCTTCGTTCACCAGCTTTCCCGAGCGAATCGGACTTTCAGAGAATGGCGGTGTAAAGACGAAGCCGTGGAAGTAGGTTCAAAAACACGCGATGAAAATCGCCAAAAGAGTTGTTCAAATGCAGTTGATAACGTAAAACAAAAGGCACGTGTACAAGAACGCGCTATAACGTCATTACGATACAATTTACCAAACAATTTGGGTTTTCATGTGTCGGTAGAAATATGGAACATCCGAAGTTAGCAGAAATATTGCTTGAGGTTAGCAACAATTATAATATGCATTGTGTACTTAAACTAACTTCGCGTTTTTGATACGCCATGAATAAACGTAAGAAGCATCACCCATCGCACTTTATTTTCTGCCGCCCGGACAGTGCCCAAAAAGGCCGGATAGTGTCAAAACACAACAGCAACAAAAAAAAAAAAGGATTTGAGGGCTCCTACAACAAACTGAGCCCATTGAGGAACTTTTGATTTTAGTTTAGAAGATAAATTATAGTTGTCAAGAAGAGGATAGCCGTGTTTGAAGCAAAATTTGAGGTGTTTTGCTAGGAGCTCAAAGACAAAACAAGTGTGCTTATAATTGCCATAAAACATCGATAGGATTAACTTAACGTGCTTGCGCATAATCTTGCCTACTTTTGATAATCACTATCAATGTTCGTCATGGTTTTGTCATCATCAGTTGTAA
The DNA here is from genome assembly GCA_037355805.1 of Ixodes ricinus. Classification (NCBI taxonomy): domain Eukaryota; kingdom Metazoa; phylum Arthropoda; class Arachnida; order Ixodida; family Ixodidae; genus Ixodes; species Ixodes ricinus. The sequence goes on along the minus strand of JAZHYW010040560.1, from coordinate 199,492 downwards.
TATTATGTGCCTTTAACTTTAGTTAGTTTAAGCATAGACGGGCGTTTAATTTTATCCTGCTCCATACCTGGACATACTGAAAGCCTAGAAGGGGGCAAAAAGGACAGAACAGACCGGCGCCACTGGAGTCGGTGCATTTATGAGCCTTGATTTTTGAACTTCCAGGGAATTTCATTTGAAGCTGAAGCAAGACTCCTCCGATTTCCACAAGGACTTGGTGGTGGAGACAGCGCAGCGGGGATTAATAGAGCCCGACATAAGCCACATCTATACAGGCAGCGTCATTGGTGAGGAAACCGCTTTCATACATTCCCCTCACCGCCACTCAGGCTTCGATTGAACGATCTGAATCTTTCTTCGAGATCCTAAGTAAATGTCACTTGGCGTAAACGACATTCATAGGTGTCATGCGGCCCGATGTAGACATCTTTAAAGCAAATGACTTTTGGTTTAAAGAGACCATGAATTTAATTTTCGGCTTAGATAAATAGAGATTTTACTATTCGCATATCGTTTAGTATGACAAAATATAGCTAGTACACGTGCGTAGAAAGCCTGAAGCCTGCATTTCGGTAAGAAATGTTTCAAAATAAAACGAACTATTTCTTGTCTTTTTTCTTCGAAAGCTCTCCGCCTTTTCACTGTGATGCATCCGCGGTGCCCGTGCATGTCAGTCAAACCCAGTTCACGTATTGGACACGAGGACTGCGTCACTCGGACGTACACTCTCGTCAACAATCAATCCGTCGGCGAATATTTGGATTCGCGTTCGCGGCCAATGTGCGCCGTGACGGCACTTACCATCACTTGAGAGTAACAGGTTCCATGGTGTGCTTATAAAGTACGTTGGAAGCTTGGAATCGTCGCCTTCGGTACTCAAGCCCGTCACGACCACGTGATTTCTCATTTCGCTTTTTACTTGAGTTGAAAAATCATTTGATGGTCCGCTTTAAAGATTCTTTCAGAAAACTGTGAAACAGGGATGTCACTTTTGGTATAGAATAGTGCGGAGAAGAATTGAGCTTTCTCATTTGCAACAACTACTGTGAAAGACAACTTAATTAAGGAACTCAGGGATTATCATATTAACGCTTTTCGCTTTCTGGTTCTTTCCTCTTTCCTGCTAATGCCGCTTTCTCATTGGCTGTGGGACAATAATAGGAAGCCCAAGATTGACCACCCTCTGCGTTTCTTAAAGGTATACTACAACGAAATTTTGTCGCTTATTTTTTGGTCTATATATGTTCGAAGGAGCAGTGTCTCATCGAACACATCAATATCTTGTTAAAAAAGACACGAAAAGGAATTTTCAAACGAATTAAACGATTAGCCAAAAGCACGTAATGGATCTCGCTAACGCCTCGTTTGCAATGCCCGTCTAGGAACCTTGACAGCTAGTGACGATAACTGTCTCCCCTCCGGCCACTACGAGAGAAGAGAGGAAGAAGGAACTCCCCTCTTCCCGAGAATCTCTATTGTATGTCCCAGAAGTCGCTATTGTCCCTCTACAAGATTATAGAAGATTAACCCGTCACTCAACATTCGTACGAAAGCAGACGCTTCGGTGGCTGGAACGACTAGGCCATCCTCTCGACGTCTGCCTCGCCGTAGCTTTGCTCGTCCCGAGACGAACTACGTCACGATGGCATTGGATGTCACGTGCTCTCCGCTGGCTGTTCTCCGAGCGCTTGCGAAAGTGGGCCGTTTATAACGAAAAATACAGCCACGAGGCTCAAAATACAAACGTGCGATTGTCATTTACGGATATTGTGGATCATATTCAACCTATTTTGAACACGACGGCTATATTTAAAATTTCGTTGAAGTATCCCTTTAAAGGGAAGCTGAAGAGTTTCTTGAAATAAACGATTTGGGTGAATTTTAGATTATTTTTATCCCCTGAATTTGAATATTACGCTCGTTTTTCCCGAAGGTGTAAATAAACGCGGAAAAAACACGAAAACCCTCCGACCATTTGTTACGTCATACGTGTCGCTCGTGTGGACAGTGCGTGCAATTGCAAGCTTGCGAGGTATACTCCCTCACACTGACACCAGTCGTGACGTCTTTCTTGAACACTGCGAAATTAGTAAGATTGCGCGTACATAGCTTTGATAGGCGCTGAAGAAGCGCGAGGGCGGAGATTCCGAAAACTCTGTAGATGACGTCACGCTCCGCGAAGGAGGGGCTTCAACGGCAGTTTAAAAAGAAGACAATTTAAGTGTTTTTTTTTCAAATACAGTACCAATGAGGTTGCCTTTAAACACTCCGTGACTATAATTTAGAATATTTAGACATCTCTAATTAGACTATGTCTAATAAAGCAAATATTTAAACGAGTCAATTAGTGTATTTTAGGTAACTATATGACTAACAGACCTGTTGCAAAACTAGCAGCGCCGCTCACGGCGCCGTAATGTACACAACCGGTTGTAGAAGGCAACGGATGTGGCGAAAAAAACGCAGGCAAACGGACGAGGGCAGGCTAGCAACTTCGATGTCCCCGCTCTCTCTCTCTCTCTCTACATCTCTCTTTCGGGAGTGGGCTCATGGAGGAGCGCATAGGACTTTATTATTACTCTTTATTTACAGAATACTGCAAGCCAATATTGTGACTTCGTACGCGGCACTTTGGGATTTTCGCAAAGGGTCCATTATCACTTTTAATTCGTAGCCTGAGGTCCGCCGCAGACGAAAACGTTATCCTGGAGGAATAATTCCTTTATTTCGAGTGTCCATTTCAAGAACTTGTTCATTCGTCAGTGAAACGCCCTGGATATCGACAAATCTTTGGTTTATGCCCGTTTCTGGGAGCCAGGCGACCCCGGCAGCCACGTGTACGGGGCCCTGATCGACGGCGTCTTCGAAGGAGGCATCAAGACGCGCCGGGGCCACTACTACGTCGAGCAGGCGGCCAAGTACTTCGACCACGGCACGCCTTTCCACTCAGTCGTGTACTCGGCCGCCGACGTCAGGTTTCCCACTTCCGGTCACGGGAACCCCCACCGGCGGAGCTGGTGCGGACTCACCGGAGAGACCGAGAGGTGGATGAACCACGTCATGCAGGCCCAGGGTCTTCGCCGAGAGCAGGTAAGAAGGAGCCCTTAATGGTGAAATCTCGACATTGTGACTATACTTTTCGCTCTGCCTTCTTAGAACTGACCAGTCTCACATACTGAACGTAGATTTATCAAATTTATGCCCTACACTCATCGTGCGTTGCCCCGAGGCTGTCTTAATTCGGGAATTCTCGAGAATTCCAGTGTAGATTTCGCTGCCCTTTGCTGGGACACTGATCGTGAGAACATGCAGAGACCATCTTGACTCACGAGTGCTCCCAAATTTCAGTAGACATACCGTCATGGCCTAACGTTTTGGGTGTTTGTAGTTCTTGTTTCTTGCTAAATTCACACCTTAGAGGGTTGGTCCGCTCCATATGGTTTTAGGAAATATGTAAGCGTGGCTATCTTGTAAATCTATAAAAGCCCCTTAACAGGACACTAAAACGAAAAAAAGAAAACATTTCTGAAAAGGCCTTGAGGGATACATAATATTTGTAAAATTATCAAGAAAAAAAATGATAGAACAATATTTACGCCGTTAAATGCAATTTAGTTGGGGGTAGCTCTGCTCCAGTCGGCGACAGGCTAAAAGTAAAGTGGAAATTTCTTTCCACCTGTTTCCCCTTTGGCAGAGCGAACGCTGCAGAGGAAGTCTCCTCTACTCCTGCGTTCGCTTCTGCTAAAGAGGAAAGAGGTGGGAGGAGCTTCCACTTTACTCGTCATCTGTCACCGACTATAGGCCACGCCCACAACGAAGGGTGCTTAGCTAGCTAAGCAGCGTTTATGGGCTTTCATTGGTTGGAGAGATGATTGGCGTGTGAAATGTTCGCTGTAAAATCGTTTGTCTGTGCCATAATAGTATTTATCGACACTACTTTTATGTTTGGGATACAAACAATATAGGTAGAGTCATTACTGCTTTTAAAAATATCCTGATATTGCCTTTTTCGCATCTTGTTTAAACGATAACAAACAGGACTGCCGGCGCTTGCGGCGTGCTCAACGAGCGCAGCTGGTTGAGCTCGTTCATTTTTATTAGTGCGAGTCGTTCGGCGTTCAGTGAGGTGCTTAGAGCAAGATCTCCTCAACCGACCTAGTTTGCAGCAAAAAACCGTGGCAAGTACGCACCTTTTGGCAGCGCTGTGCAGGTGAATGTTTTAGTACAGCAATCAGGACTAAGACTAGCGTCCCACGTACGTCAACTGGGTTGCTTGACCTGGCTCCATTTGCTCGTTTACGCGTGTTGATGCGATTAAAGATTTTGGTTCCCGTAAAAGCGGCCCCGCTACTACTGTGAATTGTGCAATCGTTGTGATTGCAACCGTGGTTTCAATACCAAGATGGTACCTACACACGCAAGTATTTGCGAATCATTTGGTTCTAGGCAATCGGGCGTTCGGCTCGCATCCAGTTTGTCCAGGTATGTTCCCGTCATTTCGCGTCAAAGGCAAGTAGCTCTCAAGTTTCGCAGTGCCCCTCTCCTGCGACAGCGAATACCTTTAGGTCGCGTTTCAATTGTGCGTCTTGACGCTACCCTACTGCTCAAGAACGCCATGAGAAAAAAAAAAACGAGAACAGAAAAGCTAAAGAACTGCATATTTATGTCGTGAATTTTTCCCCCGACGTCCCAGGTCACGTTTTATCGCACATCGACAAGCCCCAACATGCGCGTGTATTGAACTTAGGCTTGTGCAGCAGGTCTGCCATTTTACCAGCAGCACTTCTATTTTATCGGTCATATTGTAGCCTCCTCTATGCTGACAAAGCCTGACAGATCGCCACGAGAAGCGGCCGCCCAAAATCGAAAAGGTAGAGCGGAAGACAGCGGATGAGAGGAGAGCCACGTGACAGGCGCCCCGCTGCGGCGAGACGCCGAAACAAAGTTCTCCCGAGCGAACAAGTGTGCTTCGGGTCCTTGCCGCTGCAAAAGCTATGCGCTGACGTCCAGGCTTCCCGAGAAATGGCTCTTTGATGTTCTGTGCTACCAGATCCTAGCGCTCCAAATCTGCGACCGTGCACTCTATGGCTCCGTCGTCGAACTGCCAGACTCTGTGAGTATAAAGGAGGCTATGCACGTAGGCACGATAGCGCGCACGAATGAGACGCAAGACAAAGCCATGTAAAAAGCAGCGTACTCTCGCAGCAGTGCGAGGCTGGAACACCGTGAATGCTACGCTAGCCTTGACAACGTAGCCAGACATTAGTTTACACCGAATATAAGGCGGTTTCACGAAACGGCCTTTCACTTGCGGTAAGCCGTGCTCCGCCATGTTGATAAACGGCGTGAGCGGCATTTTCTGTTCGTCTGCGCGTAGATGAATAGTTATTGGTGCCGTTCTTTGTGATAAAAGCACGAGCATGACCAGCGCTTATATTGACGACAGAACTCAGTACAACCATGGGACGTTTTCGGGACGCCTTAATTCGTCCTCACTCCATTTTTATTTTACCTTTCGGAGTCATCCCGGCGGCGTCAATCCGGGGCGACTTTAGCCACCGGCCGATAGGTCAATTTCCCGATCACCTTTTCGTCGATAAGTTCGAATTAAATCCGGTATATATACAAATAAAGTACCAACCAATCCTCTCTTATGCTTCCGGATACTCTTGCTAAAGCAATCGGTCACGACCGGGGGAAAAAGAAAAACTCAAACTATTTGAAAAACATTGCCTCGGCGTATAAAAAAGACCAAGACGAAAGTTAACCAATTAGCATGTCATCCGGCGATATTTAGAGCAGCAAGCACGTCACGTAATACCGCCCTGTAGTACGGGTTTTTAAATTACGCGTGACACCAAAAGGCTCAATTATCTAGTTTTTGTCGTTTTGTGCAGGGTGATTTATGGCGGCGTAAATCGAATCAATGGTTCGGCCGCCACCTGCAATCGGCTGCGGACGAACCAGAACCCGATGAGGCCGTGCACAGTCCCGACGGCCATGAAGTTCCCAAGGCCAACGCTACGCGGCGCTCGGCGAAGGTGTCGAGGCGCGTGTGCAACCTCCAGATCAACATCGACCACACGCTGTACGGCAAGCATTACGAGGCCGAAAAAGACCACGCCAAGACGCACGCGAGTCTGATGAAACTCATATCGTTGCACGTGAACCGAGCCAGCTACGTATACAGGAAGACCAACTTTAACGGAGTGCAGGATATCAGCTTCGCCGTGCAACATGTCAGGGTGAGATGCTACTCGGTGCACCCCCCTCCCCCACACCCCTGAGCCATGAACTAGCGTATTCAATCAGGAGCTATCAACGACGTACTGAAGCATTTGGATAAAAATTTCAGACGAGAAAACATTTCCTCTCTTCTCGGAAAGCCCTCAGAAAGAAAGACCCCATATTTCTACAAAAGGTGGATAGTACTGTACCTCCAAAGAAATGTTGGCTTCCCGGTTACTTATCTCAAATAGATATGTAAGCTGAAAGAAGGATCCAGATGGAATGTCAATCATTGTAGACTGATCCGAGACTGCGGTGACGACATAACAGCGACAGGAAGAAAATAAATATCAAGCGCAGCTGAAGATTTTTTGCCTCAAAATCTACTTCTACATTGTCTAAACAAAACCAAATTAAATCACAAATCCGCCCCCCCCCCCCTCCTACCCCGCGAATGACAAATATTTGAATACAAAGCAACGAGGAACTGATAATCTAGAGATTCCGGGTATGGACTTCGAACTGCATCTTTTACTTTGGGTACAACAGCGCACTGCAAAGGCATTTGACCTGAGGTCCTCTTGTTCACAGCTAAATTTATAGAATCAACTACAACTGATGTTATAATAGTATCATAATCTAAAAGTTGAAAGAAATTTAATTATACTTCGGAGAGTATAGAATTTGACAGCCCTTTTAAGGGACACCGTTTGATACTTATTCCTGCAGAGAGAGAGAGAGAGAGGAATAAGTGTCGCGAAATTATGATTCCAGAAACTTTTAACGGAACATACGAGAGCCCAGAACTGGGCAACGTTACTCGAGGAAGTGTTTAGGAAAACAAATATTGAGATTATGCAAGGAAAGGCTGAAATAAAAGAAGATACTGAGGTACATTTTTTCTTGTATCGCCGCCAGTCACCGTGCTTAGCACGGTGACTGGCGGGAAGATCGTAGCTTGGATCATAAAAATTAGTACTCCCACGTCTCGACTGTTCGTGAAATGTTCAATGATCGCTACTCCATGTCCGTAGCTGAAAACAAAACACAAAAAGTATGTTTTCAGCTGCCTTGAAGTGGGATTGTTTGTGGCAGGTCGCGCTTTAGCCGGTGGCCCTCTAAAACAATTAAAATACACCAAAAAAGCACGGTTCAGTAGATACAGAGAGCCTTAGAGAGGCAGGGTCCGTCGAGACCCAAGAATTTCATAATGGATCGGCTGCCAATGGTAGAGCGGCGTTAGCCAATAAGAACGCCGAAGAACAAATCACCAATCAAGACGCGTGGACACTGTAAGCCACCCCCTGCCTTTCTTAAAAAGCTGTCAGTGACTATAGCAACGAGGTAGAGGGGCTTAGAGCGATAAACCGGGGTTCCGGTCTGCACTCGAAAGTGACCCCCATAAGGCGGCTGCCATTGTACGCAAATTTGACCACTCGTCACATGACCAAACAAAATACGTGACGTCACAGGAAAGATGGCAGCGCCCATGCAGCGGCTGGTCCCAGCTGGGCCGGAGCTTGTCGGATGCGTTGTTTGTTGTCGTTCGTGTCGGCGAGTTGATTTCAGACGCGGAAGCCGTCTTATGAGGCCGGTCGAAAGCGACTTCAGAGTTCAGCGTGGTATCTGACGTAGGTATAAGCGTGAACAGAAGGAGGAACGGTGTGCAATTCGCTGGTGACCGACGGGGATATTGCCACGAAAGAGACAATCAGCCCTACGTTGCTGGGACCTCGGATTGATTCGGATACCGCAAGTAAATTTTAAGGCGACGTTTCTGTGCTCTCGTTGACCATCGGAATCTTCGAGGTCTGCAGTGAAGTGTGTGCAATATGTTTGGATACGCAGTTTAGCGACGGAAATTGCGTGAGTCGTGCTTGGCAGTGTGCAATCGTGGTGCCACTTCGTTCAAATGACCGAAGGCTCACTTTGGTTGTGCGGCGCACTGGAGAGCTGCCTTCAGGTGCTTCAAGTTGGTAGTTCCTGTGCCGTGCTTTAGGTGATGCTGTGCTGCTTCCTAAATTGTTCTGGCGTAGACGTGCACTTTCACGGAGCACAGGTGTTGCAGTTGGTATTGATTCCGCTTGTCTGTCGCACGTTTCGTCGACACAAGTTTCATCAACACTCGGTACGCGAATTGCAAGCTGTATGGACATTTCATCGCGCGTGTTACCTACCCAGTCCACCCATTCACGCCGCTTTGCGACGACAGTCTGCAGCGGCTCATTACCAGAAAAGTGGTTCCAGATCCGTTTCAGTTCAGTTCGTCCACGGCAGTCGCCAAACCCCGAAGGAGAGGATTTATTCGAACAGATTGCCTCTGAAACAATGCAGCTTTTTTAGTGGTCAGGATAGACTCTCTTCTCTTTGTCTTGATATATTGTCACAGATGCTTGCTCCAGTCCTATTTTCTATCAATATTTACTATTCTGGAAAGTTCCAGGCCATGCTCAGATGTAATCGTATGTTCTGGTGGAGGTGCTGCACACTTTACCCATAGCCCTTCACTCTGTGTGCCGAGTTGCCCAGTTGCCCGATAACTATTAAGACACGGGTAGCGGATTATCCCGCGTCTTAAACGCCCGGCGAGCCGTGAACCAAGTCCTATCCCAAGCCCGGCAGAAAAACCGCAAGACGAGCGAGTACCGCAAGGACGAACCTTGGAAATGCACTACGAAGAACCCGAAATTCGAGCCAGTTGCTGCTACCAGCAAGAATTACCGGAATTCGGTCTTTTGCTAGAGAAACCGAAGCTGACTAAGCCAACAATGACAAACCTGTAGCAGCAAGCCACGTCCGCTCCCATCATCGTTTGCATGCCCGTCGCACCTCGCACTCCGATGCCCTTTCACGCAAGGTGTATGAAGACGTCGAGGGCTGGATTGAAATATATGGCCGTGTCGCCCGCCACAGTGGGTAGACGGACAACCAGCTCCTGAAAATTTATACTTCTCGTGGAAGAAACTGCCAGGCACTGGTTTGAGAACCACGAATCCTCCTTAACGTCGTGGGAAGTTTGCACGATCGAGCTGAAGTGCACGTTCATCAGCCAACATTGACCAAGGAGAGCCGAATTCCTGATTCTGTCCAGGATGCGGCCCCAACAAGAGCGTCACCGCCTTCGTGGAAGATGTTTTGGGCATGATGGAGCACCCACGCCAACCCTGATGTTACAGAAGACAAGAAGCTAAGAATCCCATGTCCCTCATGTGAGGTACAACACCTCCGGCAGCCTTGTCCGCAACCCCACGACAACAGTCGAAGGGTTCATATCACCGCGGCTTCCAACATTGAATGTACACTGCAGGCCCGAGCCTGTCGCTATCAACAACTCCCCAGCTTCTCGACACTCGAGTCGTCCAGCTGCAACTTCGATGCCAGCCTCCCAGGCATCCGCGACATCCACGACGTTGTCCGGGAGGAGACCAGGAAGCTACTTCCTGCCATCAGTTGCCGGCTTTGATTTTGATTGCGGAGATTGTTTTGGAACAAGTTCGACAGGCTATTCATCTGGAGTCTTCTTCGAGCGAAGCGGCATCTGATGATCCGAGGGCGACTTATGCCACAAAGTCACGACGACTGCCATCGGCTACCCGTTACTATTCAATGCCGATTCAACGAGACACCCCAACGCCGAAGCATTCATACATGCCCGAGCTTGCTGCATTGACGCAGAAAACTACCAGGAAAATTTGCGGATTAGAAGCCAGCCCTGCAGCTTCAGTGCATCAGATGTCAGTGGCCGCACATGACGTATGATTACAAGACGGCATCAGACGGTCAAAGTTGCCACTCGACCAAACTGAACACCGACGTGCCAGGAGCATCATCCGACAACAAGCAGCACAGGTACTATGACTGAACGCCTGACACGAGACTGTCGCAGAAAGAACTCGTTATGGAACCATTTGCAAAGAACCAATAATTACGTAATCAAGTGGAAATCAACACATTTGATACACTAACCTAATAAACATATTTCCGCTTGCCTTTACGTCTTCAGAGTCTCTACACAATGAATTGTGTTCACCGCACGTGCTGGAACTTTTGAGGACACTCGCATCTCTGACCCCTCAATATTAATTAATGGGACATACCAGACTGGTTGCATTGGGCTGCACTCGTTCCACTTCTACTGAACATATGGCACATCCGAAAACCAACTCCAGTGATGTGAAAATGTTATTTATTAATTTATTCTCTCCAGGGGCCTTTGTAGGCATTGCAGAGAGGATACCTAAAACTACGCACATGATAATAACATTAAAGCACACTGCTGTAACTTGTTAGTTGCAAAAACAAACACACCTCTGAGCATCTAGTTCAATGGTATGTGTTCATGCATTGTTATATAGCAGGACACTTCCATTACGTATGACACAATACGTATGACACAATAGACCTTCTGCAAAACCCCATCAAGCAACCAACTGTCGCCATTTTTTTTCTTTGGTGCAAAGCACAAGAATATACCCCAGTTCACGTCGAACGCTAATGCAGCATTCGAATCCAATAGGCGCTCAGCCGAGTTCACAGTGATGGCGGACATAACATTCTTGTCGAACAAATGCCCAAAGTATGAAGGCCTTGGGCAATTAGAGTAGGAGCTACTGTAATTCGTTCCATCACAATTTGGCAAGTGGCGAAGGCTACAGTCTTGGTGAATCAATATGCATGTTGGAGAGAGGCACATGACAACATATCATCAGAGTGCTCGTCAGCACAGATTTCTCACATGCCTTCACTCCGTCAATCTGATTGGCACGAGGGGGCTGTGGCGGTTGCCCTTTTCCAGGTTATGGTAATACGAAGTATAGGCAGCCCACACTTTAGAAAGAAGTCTATTGAAGAGACCGAAAGGAATGGTAGTCAACATTTTTCAACAAGACTGCTTTTTGGGCAAGGGGTGAACACAAATATGAATCATATTGTACAGGTAACTAGAACAAGTAAATAATTGACCGACTAATACAATGCACTCTTGGTGAAAAAAAGTATTGCTGCAAAAAAACCTACGAAAGAGAAAATTGTGCAATTAATCTATGCGTACACCAATAATAGCAAGTCGAATAGCATTGAAGCAGGTGCCTGCAACGATTTATTCATCCCCACACTCAATAAAAACGTCATCCTCGCAGCTGAAAATAAGTGTGCGATTCGCACTCACAAAAAAAGGAAGAAAAGCGATCGAATGTAGAATCGTCGATTAGCACAAAAGGTTAAAGATCGCAGGTGCTTCCTCGCTAAAAGTTTCTATGGTTATTCGGTGACGCAGGGCTGAAACAACTTCCCTAAGTCCTCACGCGACGTATACCTTTCGCTTCGATTCTCAGACATTCCAACGTTCAAACAAAGCTAAGAGAAACCGAAAATTGCATGCTAAAAGCACTCAAATTTCTATCGACCCTCGAACACATCCGGGAATCCGAGCACCGGTACGGCGATACGGCTGATGCTGTCTCGCAGGTGTTAATATCCAGATGATACAGGGCGATCTTGCGGAAAAAGGTAATAAAGTCTCATTTCTCCATATTTTCACATTATACCTGCGTCAGCGAGCACGAAGAAGACCGAAGTCGTCGGAAAGCAGCTACACATCGCGGCTACCGCGCACCGAACAAACTCGCATTCCCCAGCTCTGGGCGCTGCCATCTTACCGGTGACGTCACGGCTCTTGTGAGGTCACGTGACGTCTGGTCACTTTTGCGTACAAAATGGCGGCAACCGGGGGGTGCCACTTCCGAACTTCCGGTTTATCACTCTAAGCCCCTCTACCTCGTTGGACTATAGCTGCATCGCGCGATGGATGGATTCTAACGGCTGTACCTTTTACAAAAGGTCGGTAACTTGCGCCACCTAACAAAGTTTGTTCAGTGCATTCCCGCCAATCTCGGCGGCAATACTTTAGTAGCGGCATACGTGAAAAGCAAATCGATTATCATTTTTTATTTCCTTGTGTCAGAGGCTTATTTATTTATTTATTTATTGATACTGTCAGTCCTAGACAGGACTTTTACAGGAGTGGGTAATACAATGCAGCAATTCACATACATGCCCACAACTTTACACAATAAAAAAACAAAAAAAACCCAGAAGAATGGCGGCAGGGAATACTAATACATGCTGCGACAAAAAGCACGAGGAAAAAAGGATGTTGATATTATATGACTTGCTGACAAGACAGGTAATGACACAGCATTCGAAGTGCTCAAGTACCTATACAGTTTAACGCCAAGGTAACAAGTGAAAAAAAAATGATAGGAACTGTGGGTGGGTGTAAAACACCATATAAGCATCGTGATTAATCAACCCTTTCGACGTGTGACAAAGTACTATGTTGTCGACGTTTTTTCTCGACGGCCTGGGTAGCCAAGCCTGAGAGTAAGCGCACCTTCTGCAATGAGTGGCTCGTATATTCTCACTGAGCGAACTATTAAGTCAATTTTGGTCTGTAAGCGTGGTCATATTTTTTTGATACCGAAAAATATTATGGTTGTGCTTTTTCACCCCAGTAATTCAGGCGCCGATTCATTGGAGCTGGTCACTGAGAAAGCCCGATGCGCTCATTCCCAGCGCATGAACGTGTTTCGAATAAATGCCCATGTTTCATGCGCATGTTTCAGATAAATGACTCGACACATTGCCAGAGGAACAAGATGAAGACCAACCCTTTCTGCTCGGCCGCCATCGACTCGGCGTATATGTTGCACTTGGCATCGAAGGACAACCACGACGACTTTTGCCTCTCGTATTCCTGGACGTTCCGAGACTTTTCCGACGGAGTTCTGGGGCTGGCCTGGGTAGCCCATCCTGATAGTAAGCTCACCTTGTATTAATGTACAATTGTATTTTTACTGATTCTAACTCAGATTTCGCTAGCGTTCGTGGCGCGCGTGGTGATGCATCGTGGAAGGCATCGGGGGCTTGGACAGCTGCGAAAACCTTTTGAAAACATCAATATTAGTATACGTTGTTCACAATTAAGTTTTGCACATTTCTATATACGATGTCGGGAACGATATACGAATGTGTTTCATGCTGGTGTGTTGTACGGTCAGCAGTACGTAATATATAGGGGCAGATCGTCCCGATTAGTCGACAATTATCTAAAATTGGTCATTAACTTTTTAATTAGGGAAATAAACACATGGTTTCAATTAAAAACTTGCTGAGCGTCATCAAAAACCACCAAATCAGTCAATTTTAGAAACACTTCTTGCGCATGGGAAGGGCGGTGGTCTCTGAAGTAACCACTCGTGCGACAGGCGCAATGCTGGCGTTTCTAAAAGAGATACTCGTATATGATTATCCGCGTTTTCGTGGTACACTAAAACGCGGATAATCATATTCACGGTTTCTTCAAGAAAAAAAAACACACACACTTAGTGAAAAAAGAAAAAGCTATAAAAGAGGACGCTGCGACGCTTCGAAAAGACTTCGCCAGATGTCAAAAGCATTAGGAAGACGAAAACAAAACAGCAGAGTGAAAAGAGGACGAGGTGACTCTTCGAAAAGACATGTTGGCGTATGTCGCGAAGACCGACATCCGCGTCGTTCACTGAATTTCTCATCAAACGCAATTCTGTATTTGTCGATTTGACCGATAGATCAAATTACCTCTGCATTTTTTTTCACGAGTGATTTCACGTTCATTTACGTGATTAATGTTGGAGTCCTTGATTATTTATTTGTTTGTGTGTGTTCGTGGCTGGAAATTCCCGTGCGCTGTGTAAAGGGTCCACAATGCTCGGCCGGCGCCTGCACTTTGCGAGCGGTGCATTTTGTCAGTGCATTTCATGTAATTTGTTTTTCCTTGTGCAAAATTGAAGAGTAGCTTGGTTTTTGTCAAAAACTTAACAAAATTAATAAGAGTTTTAACAAGCTCAGGTACTTGAACAAATAATTATGTTGCCCTCAAGATGGCACGACATACATTTCATTATATATAAATAAATACACATATTTAATTCGTTTTAGCCTAGCCCCATGACGCTTGAAAAACGTTCCAGCGGTTGTAGAGGGCGATGTTGATTGCAGTAACTCATTAACTTAACTTCTCTGGAAATAAGCGAGTCACAATGAAGGGAACTCAGAAAATGAAAAAAATAAATAAACACGTTTACAAATCTCTGTAACGCGAAATCAGAGCGCAGCTTTTGATGAGGAGGACGGGAGGAGGGGCAGAGTATGCCCCTCCTTCTCCTCCACCTCCTCCTCCTCTTCTCCTCCCGTTCTTCTCTGCTCCTCCTTCTTTCCTCCTCCACCTTTCCCCCTCTTCCTATCTCATCTCCCTTCCCTCTTTCTGCTCCTCTCCCCTCCTCCTTCCATCCTCCTCCTCTCCCCTCTTCCGCCTTCTTTCTTCCTCCTCCAGGCCATAGGCCGAACAGTCCTCGGATATTCCTTCTCTACTCAGTCTCATTCTACGATGGACTAAAACCCTATGCTGCAGGCTGCCGGGTCCGATTACAAGCCTGTTAGAAACCACGTGGTATTTTTGCTCCGTCGTACGTATCAGTGCGCTAAGACGCTCATGCGGAGGCGAGTTTTTCGTCTGCTTATCGAGCCCTCGCGGCGGCTCCGTCTGCTTCTACTACTGGAGACTACTGAAGGGATTAAATGCCGTCTGGAAGCTACGGGGCGAAGAGAAGCCGGGATCGGAACCAGTGGCCATTAAGGCCACGGTCCCACTGAATGTGGCAGTTTAGGTACTTTTTGGCAGGTCATTACTCATCTCCTTTTAAATACTGTTTTGTGGGATTGATGTCATTTGAAAGGCAATGCAATCCTCTTTCATTTGATATTATGTATGTATTGGTTTATACTGTTCATGCGCATTTGTAGCGTTGCGAATATGATGGCGCGGACCCTCACTTGCTCCGCTGGTTCATGTTTTATGAACGATTCATTAAAGATAACACGGTTCCAATAGAGCAGTTTTGTTAAGATGATGTCGGCGCAGAATGTAACGATATACTTTTTTGGTATTTGCACTACTTTGTTTTTTTCAGCTCTCCAAATATTGCCCTAAAATTGACATTTTTAAGCAAAAATATGTTTTTAATGACAAGCGCTAGGTCAATGAAATTAGCTACAGATGTAGTGCTTATAATTGGTAATATGCAAAAAAAATTTAATGTTGTGTAAAATTTCTTTGTTTAGATATTCTATATCAAACGTAGCACTTTTTTGTGCTTCGAGTCATGGTAATTCAAATGCCGCTGAGTAAATAATTAAACTATGGTAAAATCTTTTATAACATTTAGAACTACAATAGTTGCCCAAGAGGTGGACGGTGGCTTTTTTTATTTTCAAAGTCATAACGTTCCGGGACCCCTTCAAACTTACCTGTTTTTGACGCACATCTTTTTTGGACATCAAACAGATTTATTGGCATCTAATAACATTTATTTTATGGAATAGATATACATTGCGATGTATTAGATTTTCCCAATGATCTTGCTTTGGTTTCTTGATAGTTGTAGAGCTTAGCTAATTTTAAAAACAATTAAAACTGTTTGGGTGTTTTGTTGCGCTACCTGGCGGATGGCAGACAAAACTGCTGATTTCTAAGTTCAAAAAATTTTCGAGGGCGGCGTTGGCGTCTGTATCATCATCAATCTCCGTGTCGTTTTACCTTCACATTTAGAAAATATATTTGAAGATTTACTATCGATAAATGAACGGTTTAAGTACTGGGTCAGGTTAATAAATCTAAGACAAATAATTACACAAGCGTAGCGTGATATAAAGTGTTCATTATTCGATATAATTGAAATCAATAAACGATAAAGACGAAGAGGCAAAGAATACACCCGAGTTCACTTCATGCCTAGAGTCACTAAATGAGCTGCGCTTAAAGTATCGGCACTCCGTTCCCCAAAATTGTTTTGGGCGCCGCCATTTTGGGTCTTGTGCAGAGCAAACGCAACTGCCGATCGTCATGATCCAAAAGTGCGACTTCCTCTGCATTAGATGCGGTGCTAGGAAGCTGATACAATATTTGCTATGCTCTGTCGCGGGTTGTTTAAACATTCGTGGAGGACGTGGCGTTTCCTGTGATTTTAGATAAAGCTTCAGATAACTGGCAACCATGATTTTAAGCCACAATATGGCCAAGTGTCGTTACTCTGAAGCGTAGCTAATTTACTGGCACTAGCGGGAACAATGAGGAAGAGGCAGGTGTCAAAAGGTAGTGGCTTGTGGAATCCACGGGCTCACGTCATGGCCCCTCCAGGTATTACAAGCTTCTTGAACAAGGGCATGAATAGTGTCATTAAATAAGCTATGCTTCAGAGTAGCGACACTTGGCCATATTGTGGCTTAAAATCATGGTTGCCAGTTATTTGAAGCTGTATCTGAAATCACAACAAACGCTTTTCCGTCCTCCACTTTAAACAGTTTGCGACAAAGCAAAGCAATATTACATGAGCTTCCTAACACCGAATCTAATGCTGAGGAAGTCGCAATTTTGAATCATGACGATCGGCAGTTGCGCCTGCTCTGCACAAGCACCAAAATGGCGGCGCCCACAACACTGTCGGAGAAGAGTGTGCCGATACTCTAAGCGCAGCTCATTTATTGGCCCTACTTCCCGCGAACCTCCTTTCCCCTGACTGAAACTGAAACTAAATATGAATAATACACCATTATTATAGCTTATTTAGTTTTAACCACCTACACATAATGAGAGGAGGAAACGGCCGGGTAGGAGAAACGCGGGTTTTATGTGCGACTGTTCTAATCAACGTTAGTTCTAACCGTCTCAAAAGAGAGAACGCGCGAGCTTGCGCTGGTTAAAAAAAGGACGGTCCAAAGAAAAGAGGCGGCACGCTGTGTTCTTTGTGATTGTGCGTCTAATTGCAAATTGTTGTGTGTATGTTTATACAGCCGGAAGTTAGTCTGCCTTAGTGGGCGTGTGTCTCAGGTGTAGATGAGCAATTTAGCCAGTGCGGTACAACCGCAAACCTGGGGTCTTTAACGTGCACCACGCAGTAGTGATACACGACCGCACGCCGGTATGATGCTCTTCCAGATCGAAACGGGCAGGGGCGGGTGGGTTCTGCAGCGCGAGCTTTCGCTCCACGTGCTCCGAGCTGGTGTGCGCTATACTTCGTTTCAGCTTTGGTCCAGACGCAGCCGATGCTACAAGCACGAGCGTGTGGCCCTGAACCGTGCCTGCTACTGCACGAGCGCGCGTGCTTGGCAGGGACTCTGAAAGCCCGGAGCTCGCACTTGTAGCATCGGCTGCGTCTGGACCCAAGCTGAAACGAAGTATAGACATGCACTCGGCCACCGATCCCCCCCCCCCCCTTATATAAGTATTTGAAGATCGACGATGGACGTCGATCGTCTCGAGGTAATGTAACGTAATAACATTATATAAATAATAAACATATTGAAGGATTGAACGACTCAATTTTTCAATTCTTGGATTGTAATATGGCGGTAGCCTATTGTACTTACTGTTGATGAAGAGCAATATGAGGTGACGAGGTAATGATTAAATTATGAGGCTCTATAAGGACTACGATATTAGTGGGTGTCGAACCACAACGTACAGTGCCAGACTTGTTTCAAGTATCGTGTACCCAAAGACCTTTCTTCACCCGCAACAGAATATGGTAGAATCAATGAGGATGCTGCTTTACAACTGTACGTGGAACAGGAAAACTGCAATGTGCAGAAGTGCGGCTTATTCGTTAATATGAAGGACGGATTTCTAGCAGCATTCCCTGATTGACTACTTGGAACAAATGGCCTCATTGACGTAAAGTGTCCCCGTTCCAAAAGATTCTTGAAGCCTACTGAAACCGCAAAGGAGTATGAGGCGAAAAATAAGAACAAGGAGCCTGGCGTGAAAGGTCCAAATCACCACCATAGCCTCTACTACCAAATACAAGGGCAGTTACACAATACACAAAGAGAGTTTTGTGATTTCGTTATATTTACACTCAAGGGCATTGATATCCAACGTCTTCAGAGGGATGACACCTTCTTGTCAACCAACATAGAGCCTTTTCTACTCAAGTTTTACATGGAAGGCCCGACTTCCACTGAAATTCCTCACGTAGACGAGTTGTCCGACCGAATAATCTGCCATTACTCCCGATCTGGGAATCTCTCGATCTTCATTCATGGCCATAGTATCATATGAGATCGAGGGGTGTGGCTCTTCGTCCGCCGAACATTGCTTCGGCGGGTGTTTTTACCGTGTAAGATGAGACCGTCGCGTGCTGCTGGAACAAGAACCTGGCGATTCTTCACTGAACTGCTTCTTCCGTAAGCTTCAAGAGGGCTTTTTTCGTTTCGCACACCATCTGTTCTGCTTGCCCGTTAGTTGCAGGATGGTATGGTGCACTAATGTGATGCCTGATGCCGTTTTTTTTTCTTTTTTTTTGTGGGGGGGGGGGACTTGATTATTTTATTTGAAGCAAGATATGGCGCGTTATTAGAGAAAAGTATTTTCGGTAGGGCAAAAGTAGGGACAAGAGAGCGTAGAACGTCAATGACGCGTTTGTACGTCGTGGCAGGCATCGTGTAAACTTCCAACCACTTAGAGTACGCATCGACCATGACTCCGCAGATGCGGATACGTTTCGCCACCTACAGACTGAATAGTGGATCGTTTTCAGTTACAGTTCATGATGGCGCTGGACTCGAGGAAGCTTTCGACTCTTTCCACAAAGTTAGCCCAGGTGCCAGCACTTTTGTCGAAAGTGGTAAGTGTTCGAAACGTCGACAACGTCGGTAGCCACGTTGCTTGACACTGGACGCTTACCATTCGCTGAGAAGAAACTTGCTTGTTCGTCTGCCACGAGTCGTCCGATATCAGGTCATCACAGCTACTCCATCTCCCGACAAAACAGGTCGTCATTGTCCGCATGTCCATAGTTAGCAATCACGTGAACTTATAAATTCCCATACGCTCATAACTTGCCGTCGCTAAACGCCGTTCATTCATAGCGTCTTCATTGCAAATAAACGTCTTCCTATTTATTCTGATGGTTTTCATCATACTCCTCCTAAGCTGTACTTACAACATTATATCGGTACTTCCGAAAATATTGCAACGGCGTTTGTCTTCTGGGAACTATAATGTAACAACCTTTACAAAATCTTCCGGATCCCATGAAACACAATATTTCGTTATGTCACTTTTCGGTCGTCATTATAATGGTGAGGTAAGTACCGTAAATTACGAAGCAGTTTACTTGACGTCCGCTTCCACTGGTGTCTTGGAATATTGAGTCTACTGAGCGTGCATTCCTGCAGAAGAAGTTTTCATTGAAAGAATATTGACACGTCAATCAACAATTGATTCCTTCTTGGTAAGATTTATTGCGAAAGCCCGTGGCAACCGCCGAACCGCATGTCCCTATATCAGCCTGACATTCTCGCATACATGCGTTTGCTGGGCCACGCTACTTGAGCCAGCTGAGCACAGCTGGCAGCGGCGCGAGCAAGGCCACGAGGGGAACGTGATGGTGCTCGAGCCATCCCACCGTGAACCAATGTTTCGGCCACCCCACGGGTGCGTGTCGCCATCTATTGGTTGAACTAACGCCTTGTTCAAGATGGCTGCCGTGGGACCGCAGCCTTAAAGAAATGAAGATTAGTGGGATTGTGTGTTCGACACGGGAGCGTATATATACGGGCCACGTGCGGTAGGGAGATTTGGGACAGGGTACGTTTTACGTACACAAAAGTAGAGATTGGATTGGATTGTTATGGCCAAGGCGAAACGACTTTATGTCAGCGTTGCCTGCGCGCCGTTCGACTTCTCCAAGCAGTTGGCATGTTTACGAAATATGGCAAAAATATTTATGAAACTAAATACTATGTAGCGTTACTACACCAATATAAAATAGCGCGCTATCATAACAGAAAACGATATGCGTTAGATTCGTGCTTTTCGTACCCTGCGTATAAGAATTTCTCTCGCGCATTCGTTCGCAACGCGCCCTAGTCCATCGTAAGGTGAGACGCCAGATTGTCACGAGTTGACTCCACCAAGCGGCAACTCTCGCAATTACAGTGCC
Organism: Ixodes ricinus; assembly: GCA_037355805.1. Classification (NCBI taxonomy): domain Eukaryota; kingdom Metazoa; phylum Arthropoda; class Arachnida; order Ixodida; family Ixodidae; genus Ixodes; species Ixodes ricinus. The sequence goes on along the minus strand of JAZHYW010040560.1, from coordinate 179,225 downwards.
CTTGGGCGTGCGAGAGCCCTTGACGTCACGAGAGCGATACGCATTGCGCCTCTCGTTGGCCGATTTTGGAGTGAGAGGTAGGGATCTCACGGTCACGTCGTTTTGCTTCCGTAACCGTTTAAGAAAGCCAGGGTGGGGTTATTACGCTCCGTAACGTGCTACGCAATACGCTCTACGGTTTGAACATCAGTAATGCCGCAATCTTATTGGTAGTGACTTGCGCGCATAACAGTTTGATAATGCGCATTCGATTCGCATCCGCTGACTTTGTATCAGCACCAGAACCGCAGCCGCAGGGAGCTTCGTATTCGTGTCTCCAGCTTGTTGCTCTCCCCCCGCCCCCCCTCCCCGTGGCGAAAACGGGAGGCGTTCTATAGTAAGGGTCCCCCGGTACTACTTCTCAGCGGGCACGGTGAAACTGCTCACAATTATGGCTCGCGAAATGTCATTTCCGAATGCACACAACACTCGTCACAGTACCGATGTAATGCTGCAGCCGCTATGGAATTGCACCTTATTAGTGAGTTTTAATATTGCGTATAAAAGCAAACAAAAGCGCTCTGCGTTTAAAAGTTGCGTACTCCACATGCGCGTCGTCACCAAGCTGCGACCGCACATTTGGGCTCTGCGCACTTGCAGTGTAGAACACGGAACGTTAACGCGAACACACAATGCCTGCTTTCGCTCGTATACGAAATACTAAACCTCGCTACTGTTTCGCCGGTTTCCAGCGCCAACGAAAGGTGCTGCAGTGAGCAGATGTGTAAGTGGGGAGGCGCATTTTCGAATTGGAAAGGCTGAGGTAGGCAAAAGGATGGTGCGTAAAAATTAAAGAAAGTAAAGGTTCTAGAATGTTTTGCAATTAAAAAAAGTGTAATTGTTTTTTCGTTTTTGAAAAAAGGGGAGAGGGGGGGGCATTTGCTCCGGAAGAATTGGCGGCGACTCTGGAAGTTTTGCCGATTGTCAAAACTCGCGACGTTGATAGCGCAGTATGCTTTAGCCACAAGTAATGTACTTTTACATAGATTTATCAGATTAGCTTGAATGTCTTAATTGATGTTAGGCTTTTTTTATAACGTGTTAATTTAAAATACTGCAATGGCACCAGTGATGATAATAGCACACTTTTTGATTGTCATACTTGTTCGTGCGTTTGAAATTAGATCATAAGCAACAAATTATATTAGAACTAAAAACTATGTATTAAAATATCTAAATGTATTTCTATTATTAATATAAATTGCGGCAATGTTGGCCCCCAAAAGCGCCACGATCCCCCCCCAAAAAAAATGCACGCCATTTAACCATGCATATTAGTCGTTCCGGAACGGTCTAATTTTGTTTTCTTTTTAGCGTATGACATATTGTGTTATCGCTATCAAGATAGACAAACAGTCAAACACTGGATGTAATATAAAGTCCCATGTGTCACGCGTTGTTTTTAAAAAACACACACACTTCTGCTCTCTGACTCCGGTTCCGTTTTCGGGTTTCTGTAGTGAGTACAGCGTTTCTTAATTTACACGTTCTGTGAACATATTCTAAACTCATCACCCGTGGAAATATTTTGTAAAATTGATTGATTCTGTTATTCTTGTGTCGGGAATAATAATAAGGAGCTTTATCATTAGATACTCAAGAACCATTAAAATGCCCGCAATTTATTATTTCACATGATAATTATTTGAGCGAGAAAAGGCAGTAAGAAGGCACAAATATCAGCACTGATAGTTTAAACAAATACACGATTCTATGATACCTCTAAGGTGCAGGAAAGACCCTTTCTTTAAATTGACACTGAACTCTCCAAAACATTTTGAAGTGCCTGGTGCGGACACGTATGTCACAAAATAAAGTATCCGCGAACAATTTGATTAGCTTAATATCTGGAGGTGCGAAATAAATCGAAATTAACACCTCTGCTGAGCTGAGAAATTAAATCCAAAATATAGGTTACTTTCGGTTTCGTTCTAGAATTAAAATGTGCCTCCTGGCGTAAATATTACGCTAAACACTCTTTTTGTTATTAGGATGAAGAGGTGACCTGCGCTCATAACACCCTGGCTTCCTCGTATAAGGAGAAAAAATTATGTCGCTCAGTGAAGCCAGCACACTAGACAGGCTCAGCCACTGGCACGCATCTCGGACCCTCACTATAACCGCCATTTTGGAAAACGAGTGGCGCAACCTATAATGAATGGGAGTCGGAACACGCACCCGAACCGCATCCGGAGACTTTGTATCTGTGCCCGAACCGCATTCAAAGGCTTTGTATTTGTACGCGAACCGCATCCGAATGGCAATACACACTGAGAAATTACCACAATATTCAATATTGCCACACCTCATATTGGCTTCAGATCTAAACACGAACCCGCAACTGCGTTCTCCGAACCACATACTTAAAAAGAACTTGCCAAATGTCGAGAAAAAAAATGCACGCACAGGCAACTTTTTGCTTGTCGAGGAGGCGCCTAGGCTTCTACTTTCTTGTGTCTTGCACGTTTTGTGTTTTCTTTGCCCGAAGAACGTTTCCTAGTATTTTCCTTGAAACCAAGAACCCGCTTTCTGGGACGATTGATGTCGCCGCATTCTTTGCATTTTCTAGGGACAGCATTTTGCGCGAGATATAGTAGTACGATCGAAAGTAGTGTTTTCTGAGGAGATTTTACTTGTCGGAAAGAACAATTTTGTTTCCGATTTGCACTTTTTTTTTCTTTCTGGGAGTAGTTTTTTTTCAGCAAAGAATTCGATTATAAAATTCACTATATTCCTTACTTATTCACTCTACACTGTTCGGTTGCACAGGTTTATGGGCTATTTCGGTTAAGATGTCAATCCGGACACGCAGATATCCGCATCCAATCCGTAATCCCTCAAATCTGATTCATTTTTATTCGCCTTCGCCATTTTTCGGCGGATATCTGCGGACGATCCGCGGGTAATCCGCGAACATACAGGGCTCTGTTTATTGGTTATCGGAGGGATAATGAGATGTTCAGGACGATCGCCACACCCTTCGTTTCTTCAGCTCTCAATGACCCTGCACTCTAAAAAAGTCGGTGCGTCTACTTTCACGCATAACACTCGGAGAACCAATCAGCGCAACTTACGAAGGCAGCTCAGCGAATGACGATGCCGAAACATCTGTTTAGACCAAAAAACTCACAATGAGTTGTGAAATTAAGCAATGCAAGCGCGACGTTTTGCATTGCTTAATGTCATAACTCAGACTGCGTTTTTTGGTCTAAACATATGTTTCGGCATCGTCATTCGCTGAGCTGCCTTCGTAAGTTGCGCTGATTGGTTCTCCGAGTGTTGTGCGCGAAAGTAGACGCACCGACTTTTTTAGAGTGTGGATACATTTTAAGAAGAACACGTCGTAATCAGTGCTGCTTTGCATAATATAACGTTGCAATCGCTATATAAACAAAACAAAATGAAATGTTTATTTTTTATATTTAGCCGTATTTTTGTTTTTAACAAAACTTATTGAAAGTTTGCACCGGGTTGTCTTTAGCTGGCGCGGGCGGGATCTGCGAGAAGAACCGGCCTTCCGTCGACATAGCTCCAGGAACGAAAGACTACAAGCAGTTCTACCTCAGCCTCAACACGGGAATTCTCACCTTCGTCAACTACAACAGACCTCTGCCGCTAATGGTCTCCGAGGTCACTTTCATGCACGAAATGGGCCATAACTTTGGATCGCCGGTGAGCATCATAAACGTCGCTTCCTATGCGGAGATCGGGCCGTCCGCTTCTTACGAAGGGGTTCCAGTGACGTGGGAACGACGCCGAAGGATGGTGGGTAGACCCCAATCCTAGATGCCTCGAGGTCCACCCACAATTTCTTTTTTCAATCAGCCAATAAGAGCCTTTAGACATTATCGCAATCTCAGTGCCAGAAGCAGACGATGTTGCGCTCCGCATTGCTCCTTGGGTTCCGCCTTTACCCGCTCGTACCGTAGGCATAATTTTCGGTGTCCTTCAAACGTACTCATAATATACTCCGCTTTACCTTAACGCTCAAGTCGACGCGGCGATTTAATGGACCCAGTAGGGTAGCGCGAAAAATGTTTTGTCAGGGCGCTCGTTTCCTCTCTTGGTTTCCAATCGCCAGCTGAATTAATCCCCACTCACAAGAACAAAAAAAGAAACTCAGAATTGCGGCGCATTTTGTGCGCCTGATTGGCTTTGGTCGGCGATAGCAAACGAACAAAGGAGAAGAGCGGCGCGCGACTTTTTGCGCTGCTCAGATCATAGCCAATTGTAGCAAAAGCTTGGGAGTTGTTGAATATAAATATCGAACGAGGTTTGCTTTGTTATTCTCGAGATAACCGTTCAAATAAGCCGCTTCTTGGGCTTGACTTTTAACCTTCACTTTACGAATGCTAGTTTCCTTGCAACGTTATTTGTTGGCTCAAGAATAGCAGATGTTGCAAAAAGGTACTTTAGCATGACGCGTTCCGCGCTATATATATATTTATATATATATTCTCAGGCCAAATCGCTCCTGCGAAAACTAAACATCGCACAAAAAAAGGTCGGCGCCGTGTTGGTGTCTGCCCAAGAACCTATTTAGGAAAAATAATAACGTTAAAAAAAACTATTTCGTTTTTTAGAAAGTGGCTTTTTATTGTTCATTTTAAGACCATAGTTTCAATTAGAAACTTACCCGGCATCATTAATAACCCCTATATCAATCCTTTTTGGACAACAATAAAGCATGCCGAGCATTTTACCATGTTCTGAAAAACCCTCCTATTCTGACGCGTACTCTGGTTTCGGATTATTATCCAAGCGCATCTTGGCGGCAGCTGTCCTGCCCACCGACGGCTGAAGTGCGGAACCCAGGCCAGACAATGCGCTATACTTCGTTTCACCCTAGGTCCGAGCGCGGCCGATGTTATGAGCCGAAGGGCCAATCAAACAGCCAAAGAGGCTCAACGTCATGGCGTGCTCTCTGCAGTTGAAAAGACTAGCCGGTATTCGCCGTCTCTATGTGCGTGCTCCTACGCCGGTTAGTCCTATCAAGCGCAGAAAGCACGCCATGACGCTGCGCTTTTTGCGCAGTTTGATTGGCCCTTCGGCTCATAACATCGGCCGCGCTCGGACATAAGGTGAAATCAAGTATAGTCTCGCCCCCCCCCCCCGCCCCCGCCGCCTCTCTTCCTTCTCTCGTAAAAAACAAAGAAGTGTAGCGCGCGCGCCTGGCCAGGCGACAAGGAACGCCTCGCTGTTCGAAAGAGTATGCCATTGCAAGATTGAGCTTTGACGTTTGGGCTGGCCTTGGTTCCGCGCTTCAGCCGTCGGAGGGCAGGACAGCTGCCGCCAAGATGCGCTTGGATAAGAATCCGAAACCAGAGTACGCGTCACAATTGGAGTGTTTTTCGAGACATGGTAAAATGCTCGGCATGCTTTATAATTCTCATGAAGGGTTGATACAGGGGTTATTGATGATGCCGAGTAAGTTTCTAACTTAAACTATGGCCTTGAAATGAACAAATAAAAAAATACGTTCTAAAAAAACACACAAAAAAACTATTTTTTCTAAACGTTTTTGTTTTTTCTAAATGGGCTTTGGGTAGAAACTAAAACAGCAGCAACCGTTTTTCTGTGCGATGCTTAGTTTTCGCAGCAGCGATTTGGACTGCGTTTTTTGAAACACCATATATATATATATATATATATATATATATATATATACAGGGTGTTTCAGAGAACTCCGGCCAAATCGCTCCTGCGAAAACTACTCATGGCAACGAAAAAAGGCTTGTGTTGTTTCAGTCCCGGGCCAGGGGCCCATTTAAGAAAATTATTAAAGTTCGAGATAATTAAGTTGTTAATTATTTTTGCGTAATTAAATTTTTTAATATTGTGTTTAAGGGCATGGTTTCAATTAGAAAATTGCTCAGCATCGTCGAAAAACACTAAATCAACAAATTCCAGACCGATAGAAGGCACGCGAAGCATTTTACGGCTTTCTGAAAAACCGCACAAATTCGACGGGTTTTTAAGTTTCGGTTTGTTATCGGAGCGCATCTCCGCCCCGACGGCACCGCGCCCCGTGGAGAGATAGTGCAATCAACCTCTGCTGCGCTGTCATCGCGCGACGCAGCAGAGGCTGGTTGCACTATCTCTCCACGGGGCGCGGTACCGTCGGGGCGGAGATGCGCTCCGATAGCAAACCGAAACTTAAAAACCCGTCGAATTTGTGCGATTTTTCAGAAAGCCGTAAAATGCTTCGCGTGCCTTCTATCGTTCTGCAATTTGTTGATTTAGTGTTTTTCGACGATGCTGAGCAATTTTCTATTTGAAACCATGCCCTTAATACACAATATTAAAAAAAGTTAATTACGCAAAAATAATTAACAACTTAATTATCTCGAACTTTAATAATTTTCTTAAATGGGCCCTTACCCAGGGACTGAAATAACACAAGCCTTTTTCGTTGCGATGAGGAGCCTTCGCAGGAGCGATTTGGCCTGAGTTCTCCTGGAAACACCTGTATATATAAGTCAGGAGATCCGTATTTCGCGGAGGCTATGAGCAGATAAGAAGAGTTATTGTATGTATTACGACAGCCTTGCCGAAGCTTGCCCGGCTTCGTCAGAGATCCTGGACGAAGCCGAGCCCTCGGCGAAACTGTCGTAATACATGTAATAAACTCTGCGCATATGCCCAACTCCGCAAGTACGAATCTATATATATATACATATATATATATATATATATTATATATATATATATATATATATATATATATATATATATATATATATATATTAATTCCGAAGAAACCCCGATTTATCACCCAGGGGTAAATGAAACACTTCAGTTTACTTAGGTCTCTTGTCTAAAATCGCAGACGGTGTGGCGAGCCGGACTCTCTATTTATAACCACGGCAGGAGAGTAGGGACGTTACGACAGTCATTCCACCGCTCTCGCTCGTGTGAATGAAACTATTGCGCAATTCCACGGTAGGCGACGACAGCTAGAGGAAGCGACGCTAAGGGGAGTGAGGAGTGAAACTATTGTCTATCCAAGTGTGCAGCAAAAAACCTGTGCTGCCTAGCGGTCGAAATGTGAAACGGAGGAACGGCGATTCAATGCACGAGGCCGGAGTTGCAAACTGCCCTGAGTCTGCTTGTACAATTAAGCAATATATAGACGTCAAGTGTTATTTGCCCAAAAAAAAAAGAAAAGAAAAAGAGTTTGGAAGTGTGTTTTGGTTTCTTCAGCACGATACCGGACCGACGTGCGCCCCCGGAGGCGACGCCGGGAACTACATCATGTTCCCTCTGCTACTTCCGGCACAAAGCCCAACAATCAATTGTTCTCGGTCTGCAGCAAGAACAACATCAGCGCCATTCTCGTGCCGCTTTTCAAGGGTACTAGTAGCCGCGAGAACTGCTTCCAAGGTAAGTAAAACGCCGAATAGCAAAAACGAAAAAAAAAATGGACATTCAGGAAATGAGTACGCACAAGGCCACTGAAGTGCACATTTCGAGGGTCTTGTGAATACAGAAAAGCCGGCAGTGTCACGTAACGTCACGTGGCATTGTTACGTCACGCGACCTCATGGTGTCACGTGACTTCCTGATGTAACGTTATACTGTGACGCAGGTCCGAGGTGACACGTGACAACATGATGTCGCGTGTCGTCACAATATTTCGAGACGTCACCGAGAGGCTAGAAAGGCTACACGTCTAAAGCGCCTTTAGGGTGACGTCACAGTTTCACTTGACACTATGACGTCATCGAGGGAACATCCGCGGACAAGAAAACTTTAAGAAAAGGCCCCATAAACGCTTTGGATTAGAGACGAAAAAGGAAAACAATAAGAGCGGCATTCGTCTAGGCGGGAAAAGATTTGGTAAATATGGGGCTTTACCAGCTCACCAGCTGGCTCGTGTATTCGGTCGCCCAACAACCTGCAGAGGACAGCGGTCCCATCTGCGGCAACACCCTGGTGGAAGGGAACGAAACGTGCGACTGCGGCTACCACGAGTCCGAGTGCCAGGACCAGTGCTGCTATGCGCGGAAGAATAGCGCTGGCCAGGTCGGGTGCACGCTCAAAGGGAGCGCCAAGTGCAGGTCAGTGCCGCGCCTTACTCTCAGAAGTCTGTGAAATCACTTTCCGGCAGGACACAGTCTATCACGGGTAACAAGAATCCCAACAAATAACGAAGCTCAGAATACGATTAGATTTGAAAAGAAAATAAACGCAGTGCGCGCAAGGGGTGTGAACGAGTGAAACGTCATAATAAATGTCTCTGAGCACGCCGATTTTTTTTTTTCAGATTAATTAGAATTTTGAATTTTGACATTCGCGGGGACCTTCCTATCGTTCCTAGTGATTGGCTGTCTCCGCGTTCGGCAGAAAAATTAACTCGCACACATTTTCAGAGTGCTGTTTTCACGCGTGCTGGAACTGACGGTTACTTATAAGATAACTGGCTTGTTTATAATTGAGGAAATGGTAACAGCACCAAGAGGCAATAGACCAGTGGAAAGAACGAACAGACTCAGCCCAATTCTATGAGCGAACGTTTTCAGTCACTAAGAGCTAGAGGAACGCAGGGCATGGACTATTTTTGATTACACCTCTTGCTTCGTGATTGGGTCTTCCGTGTTCTTATCTGCTAATGCTATAATCTTATTGGCTGAGCAGCGATATAATAAGATGTTCGGGATTCCCGACATGTTATGCATTTTTAAGCTCTTACTGACTATGAGAAGTGTATCGCAGGAGAAAAAGATATTTCCTTAAAAATTGTAAAACATTTTATTCTTTTAAATGTACAACGTAAGTTTTACACTGATTGGCTTTAGCATCGGCCATTTGCAATTGTATTGAAGGAGGAACTGATTCTGGTGAACAACTAACGAGGGCATCGCTTCCTTCTTCAGCCCCACCGCTGGCCCGTGTTGCGACTGGGACTGCAACCCCTGGACAACAAGACGATGTGCAGCCCGGAGGGCTTCTGCACGGAGCAGGGGTTCTGCGAATATCCTTTCCTATTTTTTGGCAAACCGATAAACTTGTTTGCGTTCATAAACCGTTCCAGGATAGGTGCTGTGGCTAGGTGAACGGAAGAGAGCTCACCGGACAAAAATTCACCATACAAAAACTGACCGGACCGAAGCTCGACGGACCCAAGCTCACCAGACAAAGGCACACCGGACAAAAGTTCTTCCATTTCTTGGAGAACACGGGCAGAAGTTCATACCTTAATTTTTTTCATTACTTTTTTTTTGTAACCGGAACGAACGGTTAGCCGTAATAAAACGGGCTGAGATAACCTGTTGGCATGCAAGACGGGGACACGTCGTTAACTGCCGTTATAGAACGTAATCTTTTCCCCGGATAACTAAAAACCAAAGTCAACGTTTTTACAGATTGTGTTGAGCGTATTTTTATCGAATCGAAAACTGGACGTTCTAGCAGGGTATGTTAGTCATAATAGTGCATTTACGATATGAGTATCACATATCTTAATTTTTTTACGCGTAGTTTCTTTTACATAAAAAAGTACGAAGTACACGGCTCTGTACACGGCTCTACACATGGCTCTGCTAAAAGTACTCATCTTGATCCTTGCGCAAGTCATACCAACTTTTGCGTTGGTCCAGGTGCTTTTGGTGTCAGTTCTCGTGCTATTTAAGCTGAGGTAGAAATAAACAAAAATTGATCCAGTTGAACTTTTGGTCAGGTTCAGGCAAGTAAAAGCGGTGAGTTTTTGTTCCGCGGTTCTGGAAAAACACGGTGAGCTCTTGTCGGGTGAGCTTATGTACGGTGAGATTTTCTCCAGTGGGCCTTTGGGATTCGTAAGGACATAGATTATTTAAGCGTACAGTTGTTCCGCGTGCTCGAACTGCGTGTTTTATTGTGCTTCGTGGGTAGCTACTTTGAGCAACCAGCGGGCTCGATCTTTAAAGAGCCGTGTATAGAGAGAGTTTGGTCAACGAGAGGCGCGGGCAGAGCCAGGGCGTGCACCAGACACAGAAAGAGGGTTTGACATCCTCTCTTGACCTACCAAAAGCCGAAAAGAAGCCCCTAGCGGTGGTAGCGAGAAACAGTTTTAATCATAAAAATACGGTTTTAATAAGCGCGTAAGAGTTAAAAGTAGTAACCCTTCTTGGTTGAAAATAAGATGCACGTGATGTTTCGATTATGATCATGCAGAAAGATGTAAAAAACGAGTGTGCCGTTCGAACTCTCTTTTGCTCGGACAGAGTGTGACCGGTCGGACGGCAGATTCCAGGCCCTGGGCGCCTGGCGTACGGATTATGTTGATCGTTCCGCTAGTCGCGCTCTTCCACCATGATCTTGAATGACGGTGATTGAAACATCACGTGCACCATATTTTCAGTCACCGAGAGTTAGTCCGACGCACCTATTAATTTCGTTTCTCGCGACCACCGCCAGGATATTATTTCCTGCTCCTGGTTGGCCACATGCGAATTTGTGAAGACGCCCTGGAACACGCCCAGCCCGCTTTCAGCCAATGGCGCCTCCTCATTTGTCTCCTATACTTCCCAATGAATGGCCAGACTGTCTACATAAACGGCTCTGCGATCGAATCGGTCATCTATTAACACTCTACATTCTTCGGTTGTATGGACCTGCAATCTACTCTTCGCAAAAAGTAACAATCCAGCGGTTCGCACGTGCTGTTCGTGTACTGTGGTATTCTCACTCACGGCTTGTCCGGATAAAGGGGACGAGTCATGATAGAGACATGTTCAATCCTCGAGCCCGGGGTTCGGCGGCTTACACCGCCGTCGTTGAACTATCCTGTCCCCTAGCCACGTTCTCGGTGTCCAAAATCCCCACAGTACCTTGACCGCCCCACCACCGGACTGGGCGCAGCCTGCCCGGGCCCGCCCCTGAAGCCCAACATGACGGAGTGCAACCAGAAGACGCAGGTGTGCCTCAGCGGCCAGTGCACAGGGTCCGTTTGCCTCAAGTACGACATGAAGGAGTGCACGCTCACTGGGTCAGGCTTCTCGGTCGATGAACTCTGCCTCGTGGCTTGCGAGAAAAAGGGTAAGGAACGCAGTCGGGGATCAGTCTCAGATTCTAAAAAAAGAAAATGTCTGCGAGTTCACACACTTAGAGAAGATCATGATTGCCAATCACGGTAAACAACAGTTGAAGCTCAGCAAATATCAAAGTCCAGATTTTGTGTTAGATACCTAAAAAAAAAAAAACCTTTCAGCCTTTCCACTCTGGTGAAGAAGGAAGACCAGCGGATCGAGCTGTACAATGGAAAGTAATGGCCGGCCGCAAGTCGGCAAGCCAGAGTAGAGTGGAAGGCTGCCGCCATCTATAAGTGACTGCGGCAACCAGATGCGTGGCTTGCCGCCGTTGCTCATAGACGGCGGTAGGTGTCAAGAGTTCGGTGTCTTTATTTTTTTTGCGGGGGACACGATCCGGGGGATACTAGCCCTTAACAGCTCTGCTGTAGAAAGTTGCATAGAAAATGAGCAATAGAGCCGTTCAAAAGACCGCGCCATCCCCTCTCCGCTATTCCTTGTTCAAGTATTCTGAGCATTTATTGGACACGAGGGTTGCGTTAGCGTTCGGCGGGAACTCGGATCCAATCGCATGCTACGTGTCCAAGCAATGGCGACTGCCAGTGTTGCTTGACGTACTTTTGAAAAGGGTCTATTTAAACTTCGTGCTGGGTATCTATTCACACATCGCATTTTTGAGATCTAATCGTGTTATGGGCTTCTTCGTTCGCCGGGCTCTTTCTATGCGGAAAGCAAGTCGTCTGCTGCTTGCGCAGGAGTTGCAATGACGTCAGAACGACGCCGAGCTCTGATTGGCTTTGATTGAAAGGACAGTGGGTAGACCTCAATGCTAGATGCCTTGAGGCCTTTCCACTATTTTTTTTCAATCAGTCAATAAGAGCTCGGTGTTCTGACATCATCGAAATCCCTGTGCAACAAGCAGACGAACTTGTTCTCCGCATTTTTTGACTTAATTGCCTGTCTCCGTGTTCTGCAGGAAAGCAAACTCCCATACCTTTTTATTTTTTTATTTTTTTAAAGCGACGCTATTTCCTGCCCTCGCCGTGGGGACCACCAACATGTGAATGATTGGTATATCAAATAGCAAAGGAAAAATGTACCCATTTACAACTGTTCTGCCCAAAACTGAGAATTAGGAGGTAATTGCAAGTATCTAAAAGCGACATGCGTATCCTCATGCTTTTTTGTTTTATTTTATGGCGTAGATATCTTAAAATTACCCGAGTTTTTACGTTCTGGAGACGCCAGTTGGATGTAGTAAACGTGAGCGTGCTTACACTGTTTCCAGCGTTGTATACATTGGTTTTAGAGATTATATATCTCGGAATAATAATTAAGATGCCTAATGTGCTTAAAGGTAATTTCATCTGAAATCATCCAGGAAAAAATTATAGGTCCTCAAAAAAGTTTGAAAAAAAATATATGTTGGTTAGAAATATGTGGCTAGAACCAAACTGCAAATGAGAACTACGGAACCTTCTTTTTCTTGAGTTTTGGGCTTCGAAAGGGCAATAGGTACGACTTGCCATTTTTGTAGTTTTGCAGTTTCGATACTCAATTCGGAGTATCGAAACTTGTAGGTTCTTCTTTTTTCACTACAATTGTAACTTTTTTTACAGCTTTAAGACTTCCTATGGAAAGGTTAAAGTTCTCTACAGGTGCGTTTTTTTTTTATGAAATAAAAATTCTTGAATTTTGTACCTTTGACAACAATGGGCCAAGTTTGAATCGTGCTAGCTTTTTGTGTACGATAATTTAAGGCATAAGAAACAAATCAAACGAAAGCTTGTATCTACGCGTATTTAAAAGTATGAAAAATTTATTTTAGGTATGGTTTATATAGATGAAACAACACTGTAAACTTGAGAAGAAATACTAAAAATACAATAAAAATTCAATAAAATTTCTTTGACACAGATGGTCTCGTCATATTAAAAAGCCTCTGACACGCCAAAAAATTTTTTTTTCATGCTAGGCGTTGAATTGGCATATCAGGACATTACAAAAATTTGTTTCACTATTCGCAACTTTCACGACCTATAGGGGCGCAGTGGTGCGTATCAAAATCGCTGTCATCTGGATGATCGTCGTAGAACAGCTGTACGAGGCTGGGTCTACGACGCGTAAGTAATTCTAGTTTTACTATATACGAGCAGTATTAGAGCCTTACGTTATTATTTCACGCCAGGAAGGTGTAGGCTAGCCCATTTATTATGAGGCCAATCATCCAGGAGCTAGGGTGCGCGATTCTCACAACGCGGTACCACCATCGCTGAAAGTTGAGAATAGAGTTGCGTAGTATTTTTATAGAAAATTGAAATACGAGGCCCAATTTGAAGTTCCCGCCAGTACACTGTGACGTAACAGTGTACCGCAAGGTGTCGGGGCGGTCAGAAGGGAGGCATCGCCGGAAGTCACGTGAGTTGTATCCCTCCTCGTGCTTACCGCGAGCGCGTGTAATATTTTTTAAAATATTTTTGTTATTCTCCGCACCTCCACGAGCGATCCAAGCAGACAAGGTTCCTTTTATTTGCTTTTCATCGCTTAATGTTGCTGTAAAGGTGAAAGAAGAGGAGTCAGTGAATTGGCGTGATCACCTACAATGCCTAGAAGGTGCTGTGTGAGGGACTGTACCGGTATTTCAGCAACTGAAGAAGAGATCACACTGCATGCATTCCCGAGAGACAAACAAGAGATGAACCGGTGGCTGACTGCGGTTCCCGCAGGACAGCTATTAGAATCCGTGGGTAGGCGATGGATATGCTCGATGCACTTTAGTGATGAAGATTACAACTCTATAGGCGAAGTTTACTAAAACTCGCAGGTCTCGATGTGAGACCTCAACTGCAGCCTGGTCTCTGAACCTTTAGCAATGCGATCGGGCGTGTCGTATGCTAGCAATCCTAATTTCTGCGGGCGTTCTAAAATTTGTTTTCTCCAAAACTTGATAGCTTGTTTTGTGCCCAGTATAGCTCTGTATGATCGGACTGACGGCATGCACTCGTACACTGGCTTGTACTCGCAACGCTTTCATCATTGACCTCCATCACGTCGATCCACTGACTCTTCGTCGTCAACTTTTAGAGCACGCAAACTAACCAACGGTGCAGCGATAAAAAGCTAGTGGAACTGAAACTTCGTTTTCAACGATCGCTCGTACAAAAAGCAGAATAAAAAATAATAAAAAAGTCTTAGGCACGGTCGCGGAAAGCACGAGGAGTGAAACTTACGTGACTTCCGACGAACCTACTTTTAGTGATGTAGGACGATGCCTCACTTCTGACCGCCCGACACCTTGCGGTACACTGTTGCGTCACAGTGCACTGGCGGGAACTTTGAATTAAGCCTCGTATTTCTATTTTTTATAAACAAAAACTACGCAACTCTATAGTGAAACAATTGTATTGTAATGTCCTGATATGCCATTTCAACGCCTAGCATGAAAAAACATTTTATTTTGGCGTGTCAGGGGTTTTTTAGGCCGTGCGTTTGAAACGGAGACATATTTTTAGCTCCATCCTAAGATGAAAAGATATGGGCCGTTGACAAATATTTTAAGTATATATATATATATATATATATATATATATATATATATATATATATATATATAATATGTCATGTAACGTGAACATAGTACTTACGATATACCTTATGTACCATTTATAAAATGGAGACATGACTGGTATGCAGTTTTGGGTAGTAACGCGTTAGTAGTAACCCGTTACTGTAATTTTGTTACTCTTTTGGTAACTTGTAACTGTAACGAGTTACTTTCTAAAAATGTAACTTGTAACTTTAACGAGTTACGTTTTTCTGAGGTAACGATGAAAGTAACGACGTTACTTTTGTCGTTACTTTTCAGCATTTTATGAATAATATATAACTGAACGAGTACTATTTAGCTACATCTTGCACTTTCCAAATCGTCTGTTCCGACATTTCGAGTGTCAAATTGGCCTTGCTCAACCTTGTGAATACGTTCTTTGTCGCGAGTCACGACCCGAATATAGCCACTGTGTAGATTTGATCAAAAAATATCTAGTTATCTTTACGCACACGCTTGTACTTTGTGACTGAACTCTTACATCTTAGTGTTTTGAAGCACTATCTATGTTGTGGGGTGTTTTTTTTCTGTGCATACGCTTTTTAATTGGGTGAATCAACCGTGAAACAATACACGCGGAGGGCACTGCGCATGTTTCGCATTTTGATTTGCGCCACTACTCTGGCGTGGAAACTTTCAAACACTGATTTCGAGAAGCAACTGCTCTAAGTTACAATATGAAGTAAAAAGCGTACTTTTTTCATTTTTTTGCAATAAAACTTTGTAAGGGGCGTTTTCTAGTTTTTTCTAATTTTTCGTGATATAGAAAAGTAACTGAAAAGTAACGTCGTTACTTTTTAAATGTAACTGTAACTGTAACGAGTTACTTTTATGTTGCGGTAACTGTAACGGTAACTTCGCTACTTTTTTCTGAAAGTAACTGTAACTGTAACGAATTACTTTTTAAAAGTAACTTACCCAAGACTGCTGGTATGTTATGATTAAAAAATAAGTTCATGCACATGTCCAGTTCAGTAATAGAACCTTAAGATTCTCAACTTTTTTAAAAATATACCTATTGAAAGGTTTTTTTTTATTTAACAAGCCTACAAATAATTTTCTCAAACTTCTATGTTTGGCAGTGAAGGGGCGAGATAAATTATTTTCAGAAACCTAGTGGGCCGAGTGGGAAATTTCGCTTCTTTCATGAGGCCGCATTTTCACGTATACTGGCGAGGCTCGTTCAAAACGGTTTGACTTTATTTTTATTTGAGTAAATAAGAAGAATATACAGATAAGCGGGTGAAATGAATACAAAGATATATAACGTTTTCGGTATTATCTCAAAGTAACGTTTATGGTGATAAAAGGAAAAGTGATTTTAAGGGAGGTTAACATTATTCTTCAGGATTCTCATTTTTTAATTTTTATCACAACCCTGAAAGACCCGTGTGTATTCTAAGCTTTCACCACAAGTGGCGGGATTAAATATTTTTCACAAAAAAATTCCACTCTTTTTTCACTGTGTCACGGTATTCTTCGAGGCATGCTGCTTCACTTTTGAGAAGTACAGTTTCAGGTACTTTCGGGCCACAACACGAGAAAAATCACCAGCACTTCCAATGGTTTCCAGTTCTGACGATTCGAGGTTGTGCAAGGAGGCTTGTCGCTTGAGGACTCTCGCCTCGCCCTTACACTCACTTGTGCAGCGTTCCGCAACGCTGAACAAAAATTAATTTGTTCATTTCTTGTTTCTTCGCCATCTCGTACAGCTGAAACCTATTTTTGAAATGACTAGCCACCCCGTCGGAGATGTGGACAAGTTTTGCCAATATCGAAATATTTTCTTTCAGCCACTTTTTAAATGTGCGCAGAGTGAACAGTGCGTGTGCTGCATTGTGCACGATGTCGTCGCTGAGGACTTTGAAGCTGTAGATTTTGCGCTTCGTTGTAGCGACGCAGGTGAAGATAGACACGATTTGGTTCTTCCAATGAAAGCATTGTACCGCTCTAGGAAGAACGACGCTCCAGTTTTCCTCAAAATTAAAATGCAATAGGATGATACGAGCCTTGAGATGCGACTTTTCTGAGCTTATATCGAGCCGCTGAGCATGTCGGGCGAATTAATGGGGGAAGTACTTTGTTACGCACTTTCTTAGCTCATTGCAAAATCCGCTACTTCCCATTTTTTTTAGGAGCGCGCTAGGTTCTTACAAGTCTACTTCGATTTATTTGTCTTCCTTTATAGGCAACGATTCTAGGGTTAAACCATCTCTTTTTGAACACACCTTACATGTTAACAAAACGCACTGCTTATTAATTGGGTGTTGTGGGGATATTTAGACAGCGTGTAGTTGGTTAGCCCTTTCAAAGATCTGAAAGTCACTCGCTGTAGATGAAAAAAATTAGCCAGTGCAGTACAAGTTGTACAACCGCTAGCCTGGGAGTCTTTAAGGTGCACCACGCAGTAGTGGTAATGGACCGCACGCCGGTACGATGCTCATCCAAATCGAAACCACAATCCTTGGTTGGGTTAGCCCACAACCAACGTCTCTTAATGTCTTCAAAACTGAATTCTTGGTCGCCCACGTTTAATAATGCTGCCAGGCAAAGAGTAGTTGCACCCTCTTTCAGTTTTGGTTAACTTTGTCTTACAAACTGAGATGCAATACCAAATATGTGGACAGCATGAAACCTGTCAGGGAAGCAAAACAAAAGGAAAAGGCTGCCCCTCACGAAGGCGGCGGCACATAAGCTTTAGCTCTGGTAGTGCCTCCTGGTAATCACAGGCTGTCTCTAGCTTCTTCCTTTTGATGACATGTCTGAATCGTTATATGGTAGTCGTTTCTCATGTTCATAGTGACACTGCCTGTACTGAATAAATAATCACGACAGCTATCTTAAAATGGGATGCGGCAATCGTAAAGCTAAAACGGGTGGCGGCAAGTCGATGCCCCGCTCGGCCCGTGGATTGTCCTTTCGTTCCAACTTTTCGTCGAAGAAAACTAGCCAGTGCAGCTTAAGAGACTTTTAAATTTACTTATATCTCAAAAAAAAAAAGGCGAAATTAGGGAAGACGCGCACATTGCAGAAAAGCGATATCAACCGCCGAAGCGGCGCGATGCTATTAGAATTGATAGTTTTACCCCGTATTATTCAACGAGGTTTGGAACGTACGTTGGTTTCGCAAACATAGAAGTGCCATTTGTAAAAACGGAAAGTGGGAGGTTTAAACAGGCATAACTTAGCTATCGTATGTTTTTCCTTTGTCCCCCTTGTTCTTCTCCAGGGATTATTATTGTCATTATTGTCCAGCTCGCTTGAACCTTTGCATTAATTGCATTATAATCAATAAAAAGTTGATTTAAGAAAAAAAGTTCTTTCACGCCTATTGACGTCCTTGGTGGGCCGTCCCTATGAAATGTTTTACCTCACAAGTGCTTTATTAAGTTACGGACACATTTTAAAACGTCCTATATACATTTGTTATTCTCAGATGACAACGCTTAAACATTATGCAATACAGTTTTGATTTTGTAGCTTACTAATTAATCAAAATGAACGTGCGGAATTGCCTTTTACCATATTATACTATAAATACTTTCAATGTATAAGTTTTGCCGAATTGTGTGTGGCCTCGGGAGCCAATAAAACTATCATCAGGTTACAAAAATAACTAATATTTGAGTAAACAACTCAATAACGGAGATATGGGCTTCAGAACGGAGGTACAAATATGTCTCCTTTTCAAACGAGCTGCGTAATATAACGAAGCCATATATGTCAACGAAATTTGATTGCATATATAAGAACACATAGAAAGCTTTTCGTATAAAAAATAAGAAAAATTAACATATTTTCTTAAAATGACGTTGAATTTTGTAGTTCTAGCTTTTCTTCTCAAGTTTACAGTGTTGTTTATTTTATATAAACTACACTTAGTACACCAATATTATAATCTTTAAATTGGCTTAGATACAAGTTTTCATTTGATGTGTTTCTTGTGCCTTAAATAATTGTGCATCAAAAGCTAGCTTGCATCAAACGTGGCTCATTATTGTCAAAAATGCAAGATTCAAAAACTTTTATTTTATAAAACAACAAACAAAACACTTCTAGGAAATTTTAACGCTTTTATACAAAGTATAAAAGCAATAAGAAAGTTGTCACTGTTGTGAAAAAGATTATCTAAAAGTTTCCGAGACTCCAAATGGTGTCACTCACAAAAACTCCAAAACCGCAAGACCTACCTTCTGCCATTTTGAATTCCAAAACTCAAGAACAAAAAAGTTTCTGTAGATCGAATTTTCAGTTTTGTTCTAGTCACACTTTCTCCACCAACATATTTTTTCCCAATTTTTTCAGGGCCCCTCATTTTTTCTTGCACGATTTAAAATGAAATCATCCTTAAAAGTATATAATCACGCCGATATGTATTCATGGACGCGCTTTCGTTAGATGCTATTAGCGGCGAGATGTTTCGGTGGCGCCCTCGTTTGGTTACCTTTCGTGACGTCATTACCTTGTGAACAACAAGTTCGATGGTGTTTGTAATGAGCGTGGCGAAAGCCTAAACTCATAGCGCTCTCAAAGCAACACTGCCAGCACCGTCAAAATTGAAGTTCTTACATTCCTCTTATTTGCGTCGATGATAATTCCATTGCTGACGTCATAATCAGCATTCGGCCAATTGTGGTGGGCCGACCACAGCGACGCTTTCGATCGCTCACGTCGCCAATAGGACGTTAACGTTTCTCTACATTGAAATATTCAGGTCGCATAAGCTCCAAATATCCGGTCTTGTCACCAAATCGACATGATCACACCAAGATATTTCCGCACTCAAACACCCGTAACTCAGCACCAAAACTGTGTTTGCAACACCTACAACTTTTAAATCCCTACACTAGACATACGTTAATGTAGAGTGAGTTCTTGTTGCCTCGGCTGTGTGTCATGCGGAATTGAAGTATAACTTCTAAACTTTACAGCGGCAGGCTTATTGATTGCTTCGGCTGTCATCAGCTAAGTGACGAAAGTCATGGGACATGCATTTTAGATAAGTTAGGAGCCGAACCAATACGCACTTTTTACGACTTTCTTGAGAACCACAACAATCAATTCTTTCAGCCTTCCTACGGTGGGAAAAAAGGAGAAAAGAAGGTGGCCTATAGCCATTTTTTCTGCCTGGTATATATGAGAACCTCAAAACTGGATGCGAATTCTAGGCTACTAATGCGTTCCTTTAAAACACTGTTGCTCGATGAGTAGGCCTCATTATTTACAAGCAAGGCGGTCGCGAGCGTGATGAGCCGACCGATCGCATGTCTTTTCTTTCGGAGGACCCAAGTTCTTGTGCGCTTTTAGAAGGCTCATGTTTACTCTTACCCGGAGTGTGGAAGATAAGGAGGCCAGAATAACCTTACCAAGTCAGTATCACTCTAGCTCACTAACGTACGTTCTAAGTCGAATCTTCGAGATGCCGAGTGTAGTAGGTAAGGAGCCGAGCGCGGCTTTGTCGATTCACAGTCAGCTGTCACGCAGACGCATCGTCGCTCGCTGCTGCCGCAGTCGAGACTTATCCTTTCTCTTGTTTCTAGTCAAAAGTTCGAGGATTAAATCTTTTTTTTGTTTTTTTGCTTGTCGATTTGTTTTCATCTGCGACAATATATATATCGATTACGAACAGTTGGTTTGATCACACGGATGTGCGCTGCAGAAACTGTGCTATCAAAAATCCTTAAAACGTGTGCTGACCTGCACTTCGACCTTGGTAAACCTCACGTCGTTGTCGTTGAGCGTAATTTGGCTTCACAGTGTTTTCCCCTTCTCAAATATTGCAGAAGCGAGTTCCACAGGAAAGTGTTCGCGCGCCCGCGCACCTCGAGCGTCGATCAAAGCTTTTGCACGGGCACTCTTCGCTTCCGAAATCCCACAAAAAGTTGACCCCGAGAATAGAAGTTTCGTCGGTCGTTACCAACCTCAAGCAACGCGGTCGTGTACTCCCTCAAAATGAACCATTGGACCTGCGAGGCCATTGTGTCGTCTTCTAGCAAGGCGAAACCAGCTGTGACTTCTTTATTACAGGCTTTTGCCATCGCATTATGGTACCGAGACCATAAAAAAGTATTTATGATTAGATATTGAGAAGGCACAGTGTTTACACAAAGTATTTACTTTTTTATCAAACAATTACTAACCTTACGTCGAGCCCCTCTGCATTTGTCCGTAACAACGGCCCCAGCAACGGTTTGTTTGGAGCGGAGCGCCATGTTGTGACGTCATCCCTTACGGGGTCAATTGCAAGCCTGTCAAGGTCAAGTTCACGCGCACGCTTCGCGTTCTGGTGCCAATGGGGCACCAGTCGGGGCGCTAAGCCTGCAATTATCTTTACTGATCTAGAATGTACTCACGAATAATGACATCCCGGAGGACTCAACTCATAGTTTTGTTCTCAATCAGTAAGGGTATACGTATGCCCAAGTTTGGTGACAGTTTAAGAACTCAGTAGAGGCTACGCGTCGGGCGCAAGCTTTCTGCCTTGGATTACACCTCGTCGCACGCGCAGCGTAAACCAGGCAACGAAAGCGTGCACGAGGTGGAGCAGCTACTGGGTCATACCAGTCATACCCCTGACAAAAGTTGAAACGTTATGTCAGTTCCATTAAATGATGTTATCGGCCAACCAGCGCGACACTGGCGCGGTGGGATGCACGTGCCACGCTCGTATGTCAAAATCGCCAGTTGATTCGTCGATCACTTGATGTCATACGATGGGAAAGACAGAAAACATTTGCCAAATGGCGACGGTAACCTGTCACACAGTCAAATGTTAGTTACAATTTGAGCAAGTTAGGTGTAACGGCTTAGATTTATCTACTTTCAGGGACGTTTCGTTGTCAGCGGATTGCAGCAGCTTACTTTTCCCTCAGATGGCACCGGGGGCTGCCAGCCGATGTGCGAGTTCGAACAGACCAAGTCGCTCTGCAACCTGCGGCTCCAGCCAGGCTCTCCCTGCAACGGCCTGAAGGGCTACTGCGACGTGTTCCACAAGTGCCGCGACATCGACGAGGAGGGGCCGCTGACCCGGCTGCAGCGTATCTTCTTCGGGAGCCAGTCGATCGGCGCCATACGGGACCTGATTACGGTGAATTGAGATGTCTGCCGCCATCTTGACACGCGCCTCGCGTCCTGGGTCAAGGCTAGTGTGCCTAGATTTCAGTGTTTACAGCTGCTCGTCGGGGTCACGTGGTTTATGGAGAGCGTTTGCGATCTCTAAGGAGTGGTTGAGAGCGTCGATCGCTATCCTCCTCGCCACTCGGAAATGCGCGCATGCGCACTTCCGACCAATCTGCGCAGGAGGCGTCCGCCATCAAATTGCAAACGCTGTCCATGGTTTCAGTTGCTCTCTCCTACTCTTTCTTAAATCTAGCCTCTCCAGTCAAGCCAAATTTATATGGGAACCATTCAAAGGCCTTTCTTGCTCGGGTTGGTCTGACTGAATGATGTCACAATGTCATGTAACGTCATGGTGTCACGTGCCATGACTTCCGGTTCCAATTTAGGTGTCAAAGTCACGTCACATGACCTGACCTCATGCGATGTCAAGTCACGTGACCACGCCAGTGGTCAGGTGACTTCAATCTTTCATAACAAAACCTGACAAGTGATCTCGAAGCTTCGTTGGATTGGATGGGATGTTTAACCCAGGCAATGTTTTGCGTCGTGCCGTGCGACTGGCGTACTGTTCGCTCTTTTCAAACACAGTACTGTGTTTTCTCACAGTTTTTTAACCCTGTGTTGGTCTTGAATGTCGTGGGGACAACCAACGAGTTGGTACTTAAACTTTGACAACATAATAGTGCTTCAAGACAGGGACGAGATTAGGACCGAGACATTGGCGTGGCTTGGGATTGGTTGAATGGCGCTATGATGTGAGTATTTATACCCGTGATTTCCTGACGATTAAACGAGTTGAAATTAGCGCATTGTGTTGTCTCGTTCCTACTCTCGTCCCTGTCTTGAAGCGCTATTATGTTGTCAATGAATTTGAAAGTTTGTCCTTTGGCGGGCGCCCGTGTCTTGTAGGCTTGACCGGAAGAACTTTCCAAAGATCTGACCAGCATATGGCATCAGTTTCACTACTCCTTGAAACAAAATATAGCGATTGATAAGTGATATTTTATCTTAGTCTGGACACACCAACAAAGGTAATCGAAAAAAAGAGAAGAATTTGTGTTATTCACAGCTTGAAGGCTCCAGCACTTCAAATAGTCAGTAGTGAACCAGGTAGAAAACATTAAGAAAACACTTAAATAAAATATTTCGCGCCAATGAAATACCGGATTTACACAGCAGCACAACGTGCTATTACACAATATGGTTTTAGGAATTAGAAAAAAGACAACTTTGACATGTATAAATTTTGATTAGCATGAAAAAAAACCTGTCCTTAATTCAAAAAAGTTATAAGTAAAAAACATATCTCGTCTGCCAACATTTAGAATTTCAAAACTTAATTCTGAAATAAAATTTGAACATAATGGGTAGTAGGAAAGTTGTTTTTGAAAACGTTGCAACATAGCCACGTAGAATAAATTAAAACAAGTATAGAAAATTCCTAATTATTGGATACCGGTTAACTGCTTTCAGATTGTCACATTACAAAGTTTAGAATATTTAAAAATTGTGTCTCGGATACAGTGGGAGTTACGAAGAAAAAAAATCTCATATGTGTACTCCACACACACAAAGAAGCACAATTCATTTCCTCTTATCTTCTGTACAAGTGGCCATAACCCTGAGATAGCTTTATTACAAGCCCGCTCAACAGGCACTCGTTTTCAATAATGTGCAGAAGCATCCGATTGTTGCCGGGATCCTCTTCATAATGTTCCTGTCGTTCCTGGTGCTGCTGTTCCGCTGCTTCGCGGTGCACACGCCCACCAGCAACCCCCACAAGAAGCAGGCGCACAAGCTCAGGGACACCATGAAACGCCCCATGACTATCTTTGTAAGAATCTTAGACGCACTAACACCCCGAATAAACGCCCACCTATAGTAAAGAGATAAGAAAAACCTGCACTAGCTGGATTATTTTTTCAATGATTGCCCTAATAAAAAACCTTATTTGAATGAGAAACTTCCTGGTCTAATAAACACATTTGATTAAATAATATGATATAAGAAGATGTAAGGACCATACAAGTGCATATAAGAAGTTATAAGAAACGGAAAAAAGTTCCTTATACCTTCTTATATAACCTTCTATTATTCTTACATGCTGAGCATATGTGTTTATTTGGCCAAAAAACGTCTGATACACATTAGGTTTTTACGGTGGGGAGCACAGCATGTGCTGTGAATAAGCTGGGCACATACTATGTCTGTGTGAGATCACGTAACATCACAAAATCCCGTGACCTCATGACGTCACGCGACAACACACCTTTCACGTCCAAATGTCACGTGACGCCGTTACGTTAGTTGTTCTGTGACGTCACTATTTCACGTGTTGTCACGTGACATCGTTATACATATTCAAGAACAAATAGAATCAAACAAAAGCTATACGTACACAAAAATAAACTAATATACAACACCCTGTAACGCCGAATTAGAGTGCAGCTCTTGAGAAGGAGGAGGGAAGGGTACTGAGGGGAGGGTATACCTCTCCTCCCTCCTCCTCACCTCCTCATCCTCTCTGCCGCTCCTCCTCCTGCTCCCTCCTCCTCCCTCTCCCTCTTCTCCTCATCCTTCTCCCTCCTTTCCCTCTCTTCCCCTTCCCCTTTCCTCCTCTCTCCTCCTGCCCTTCCCTCCTCCCGCTCCTCCTCCCCGCGCGGTGCATTATGGGACATTTTCCATAATGCACCGCGCGGTTACGCTGACGCCGATGGCGACGGCGACGCCGACGCCAACGCCGCTTAAGCCGGAAACGGGCGCCTAAGAGCTGCGCCTAAGAGCTGCACTCTAAAACACGTGATCACTTTAGTAGTATTAGAACCGCACATATTCCAAATATTCGGCTGATAGAACATTCTTTGTTAAAACAACAACAACAACAACAAAGTGGGGTAAGTGATTTTTTTTTGTGGGGTGGGCCATCGTTTGGGATTTTACGGTAGGTGGCTTGTCTCGTGCTCTAACCGTGCGTCTTCGTTTCTGTTTCTCATTTCAGAAATAACGTGAAGCCGTAACATAAATAAAGGTATATATTTCAAAGACTAAACCACGGCCTCGCCAATGGTTTCATTGGGAGACATATCATGGCGAAGTAAGTTCCCTGTAGTTGTCCTGTTACCTGTCTTTATGTATAAAACTCTTTTGTATGGTTACAAGGGAGTGATTTCCGAGCATCTCAAAGGTCGGCCATCGAGCCGCAGGTGACTGAGGGGAGGTGGAATGCAAATAGCTTTTATGAATTCGGCTCTTGCTTACCCGGTGTCGCTATATTTAAACGAAAACAAATAACCAAAACGAAGTCCAGATGCTAGGTGGGTCTACTAACAGGACAATTCAGATCGAACTCTTTAGAGTATATAATGTTGTCTGTTGTTATTTCAGGAAAGTAACAGCTCTTACTCAAAGAGAAAAATATTCAGGGATCTAAATCCATAAAGTGTCGCCTACTACAGCGCCAAAAGCACAAGGCACCAAGTACAAAGTGTGCACAGACAGCACTCTCTCTGAGTACAGGTGGTTCCTGATCCTTTGTGTTTTTGGCACGGTTGTACCCTAGTTACAGGGCTCCCTTAACGTCAGTTAAGTAACCCTTAATTGTATTTACTCTTAACCACAGTTCACAGACTATACTCTAGGACACCTATTTCAGAATTAGTGAAGAGCTCGCGTGCACAGTTTTGATAGAGGCTAAAGGTGGCCATGCACACGTTATTTTCATATTTTTAACTGAATAGCCAAGGTGTCCAAGAGTATACAAAAATTTTGCATAACCTCATATAGGCGAGCAATTTGTGCGCCCTCGACCCGGTACATTTTTGGATTTCCCGCTGACACGGTGTGAAACAGGCTTAGAGATTTACGTCGTGAGTGAGTTAGTACCGAGTGTTTATTTTTATAGTGTTACATTTTGCGAAAATCTACGGTTGGCTGGTTACAAGCGTGTAGTCGACGCGGTACACAAACATCAATAATCATAAAAACGATTGCGGAAACTGTGCGATGAGCACAGGAAGCTGCAGCCCGTGTGTGGTTGCAACGTTATTGAGCTTCCCATGTTTCCCAAGGATTTGTTTTTATAAAGTCAGTCGATTGCGAGCGTGAATCGAGAGCTTTGTGTCGGACACATCGTCCCGTTTATGCTCACTACTACTTTGTCGAAGACAAGCGGACCGATTCCAGCCCGGTGCCGGTGCTCCGATTAGGTTATCGCTGCAAGTTATGCTACTCCATGGCATGTGAAGGGTGTGAAAATGTCTACGTGCCACCACTCAAAATGCAGCTATCGAATGCCGAAATCTTTTCTGCATAGACCACATTAGACTGCTCATATATTCCTTCCTTTTGAAAACTAAATCAAAACACTCCATCGTCTTTGTTCTCGTTCTTTCGAGGAGGCAAGTTGATGGTCTGTTAATAGTCAGCTTTAGACTCACTGAACGTTCCCAGAGTACCGGATTTCGCTCAGGCCCCTTACCGGAATTCAATCCCCGCAGAATCTAGTTCTGATTGGCTGGTTTAACCCGTGATGGACTTTATTAGTCGGCCATTTTGGAGACAGGCCAAGAACAAAAAAGAAACGTATACAAAACGTTTCCATGTTACCACGGCTACGGGGTTATGCACGGCTGGGAGCGGCGGGAATCGATGAGTTAGGACCAAGGTGGAAGAAACACATTCAGGTGATGACTCTGGCCGCTCTTCCCGCGGTGAGCGAGCTACCAGATCGTGTTCGGAGCTAGCCTCGAACCAGGAGTAGTTAGTGCCGCCCCGCCGCGGAGGGCGCTGAGGTATGAGCGTATAAGGTCCCTCCTCGGCGGCTACGGTGTCGGCGGCGTAGCGTGCTCGCCTTTTTCGCTGTCTGGTAGTGTGGTGGTGGTGTGCGGCCTGTGGCTGGCCTCGTGTTTTGCTTTGGTGCTGTGGCGATCATAGGTGCCACCATTGCTAGGCATTTCAGCTGCCAGTGCCTCCGACTGCCTATCGACACCATGAAGAGCTCGTCAACGTGAATTGGTGAGCGAATATGCTTGTGTATTTGGGTTAAATAATCACTCCAGCAATGTCGAAGAACTATGAGTCCCCCCTCATCAGAAGATGAGGGGTCAACTGATTGAGAAGTGATGAACACTCGGTTGAAAATAGAAAAAGGAATAAAGCTCAAACAAATACGAGCACAAATTGAACTCCAAAGATTGCAGAGGGAGAATAATGGAGGTGCCAAGGGAAGGGGGGGGGGCAGGGATTACAACCAGCATCTGCGGTAGCCTATTATGCTGCACTCTTGTGTAATGCGCTCAGCCGGATGCCCGGGGACAAAACCTTGGTGCATGGCTGGTTCGAGGCGGTAGAAGTAATATTTAGCTCCTTTCTGGTTCCTGATGAGATAAAAACGGTTCTGATTAGGGTGCCTCAATGTCATTCTGTTTAGGGTGATGCCACCCTTTGTAGTACCCAATGCCGACAGCACGCGCTCACGGGGAAAATACAAAGAAATGGACGAAAACAAAATGTCGCCATAGCACAGTCAGCGCCACAAACGCGTGCAGGGACACGCTCTTTCACGCGCTTCTGAACAAAAAAGGAAAATAAAAGTGTGGGACAAAAATGGCCGGATGACTCCACCCTAAGCAAAGCGCACATGAAGGCACCCTAGTTTTGATAATGCCGTATATTGCTAACAGTGTCAGGTCAATGGTCACGTGCAGTGGCATTCAGGAACTGCCATCTTACGCTCAGCTAAAAAAACTAATTCTACGTGAGCTAGGATTGTCTCGAAACGAATGTAAACGACTTTTCAGTACGGTTGGCAATTTGCTGGAAGAGTCGTGGAGCCAGTTCACCGGCCGAGTTAACAGCTATTTCTGTTAATATGTGAACAGTAGAAAAGTGAATACTTACGATGACTTGTTGCAACTATTCTCCGTTTCACCTTACGTTGTACCGCGGCGAAGGCTAGAAGCGGGAGCTCATTGCGTTGGCAGCAGCCTCTAATGCACGAGAAATTGTGCTGCCGAGATGTGCTCCAGTGCAAAGAGGTCGTGCTTGTAGCCTTTTCTGCCGTACATCACTAGGTGAAATAGAGTATAGTTGTCGCATATAGGTTGAAGGAGTCCGTCTCCAATGAAACAAAAGCATATGTTGCCTTGAACGAAATGGGGGAGGGGCTGCGTCCCGAGGCAATAGCTAGGCTGGTTGAATGCCATCAAGAGAGTAATGAACACAGGGTCCGAAAGCCCTACCCCAGGACAGACGCTGCTGGTGACTCTGGTCAGAACGAGGTGGTGACCCCTCCGAAAAAAAGAGGGTCTACCAAGCTTAGTAACGCCGGCGACACTCGACGCTGTTTCGCCTGTGGGAAGCAGGGTCACCTGGCAAGAAATTGTCCTGAGACCAATCCAAAGTTAACGGCACGAGTAAAAAGACCTTTAGACTGCGAACATGTTGAGCAAACATTTGAGGTGCATGATAAATTAGTATAACAAGCTGAACAACACGAAGTGCTTGACGGAGAACGATTTGTGCAACTCCGCTCAGGGTACAATTGTTTGAATGCCAGGTTTGATTCAAGGGCAGACATTACAGTGGTTCGAAGATCGATGGCCACCATTCTGGATGAGAATCAAAAAGGAAAAGTTCAGTTGAAGGGTGCTTTCGTCCACGAGGTTGAAGCCGATCTCATGTATGTCCCGTTTCGACTTGGTAGCAGTGCGGTTGATACAGGAGCGGAAACGTTACTGCTCTGTTGTAACCACGGTGTAAGATACACTCTTTGGGTGAGGACACGGCGGGGCTGAACGCGCGGCGCGAGGAATCAGATAATGTTCGTTCGACGGGCATCCGAAAGGCTGCATTATTCCGCGGCCACCGTGCCCGCAGCTGACAGTAGACAGTTTTAGTGGATCGTACGCTAAAGCCTTGCGTACGCAATAAAATTGCGGGTCGGAAGTGCGCGTGTGCAGAACGCAATAGAAGAGCTAGCGTATTGCGTACGCACGCAACGCTGGGGATTTTGCGTGGCGGGCTAGCGGGCTCTGCGGGACGCTCTCGAGAGATCTCGGACCCAACGAGAGCGCCAGTTTCAAGATGGCGGTTGCCTCCACTGGCGCAGCAAGGGCGGCGTGGTGTTTTCGAAGTTCTGTGTTACGTAAAATTGCGTGGTGTTCAGCTCGGCAATTCTTTCTGGGACCTACCGTGGTCGAATCAGATCGCCGTGCAGCTGAAGGAGTGCACATTGAAAATGTTCGCCGCTCGGAATGTGCGTCAACGCTGCGATCTGCTCAACGCTAAGCCTATTCGCACAGTTCATCACCGACGGACGAACGACTCTAAAAGAAATCGCCGAAGTTCTCGCTATGCACTGGACATCAGTAGGTCATGCATTTCATTCCGCTATAGCATTAATAAAAGCTGCCGTTTCCACGGGACGACTGACGGAGGCTCCGTGATCGAATTTGGCTACGCACTCGTACTCGTAGCCTCTGTACCCCGCAGAAAAGCGCACTTGACGAGGCAGCTGCGGCTTGGTTTAATTTGAAATAAAATCATTGGACACGTTTTCATTTTCAATATTTCTTTCCAGGAGCATGGTTGCGCTAGGGTGCCTTCATGTGCGCTTTGCTTGGGGTGATGACATCTGGCCATTTTGTTTCCAACATTTTTTTTGTTCTGAAGCGCGTGAAAGAGCGGGTCCCTGCACGCGTTCATGGCGCTGACTGTTCTACGGCGACATTTTGTTTCCTGCGATTTCTTTGTATTTTCCCTGTGAGCGGGTGCTGTCGGCATCGGGTACTACAAACGATGGCATCACCCTAAACAGAAGGACGGGTGCCTATTACCCCGCCGGTAAGACCAGAAGTTCCATTCCAGACCGTTGTAATGGATTGTATTGGACCGTTAGATCCGGCGTCGTCGAGGAGGCACAAATGTGCCTTGTGTCTGGTCGATGTGTGTACGAGATGGCCGGAGGTGGTTAGTATCAAATCGCTAACGGCGAAGGCAGTGTGTGACGCGCTGGTTGAAATATTCGTGCGAATGGGAATACCAGAAACCGTATCGTCCGATCAGGGCACAAACTTCACGGCCGAGCTCACACAGGAGTTGCTGCGTAGATTAGGGTCGTGGCCCAGGTTTTCGACACCAGAACACCCATAGAGCAATGGTCTAGTTAAACGACGCAATGGTACGCCGAAGCGGATGCAGAGACAAGTGATTACAAAACATAGGTGAGGATGGGATCGCCTAGTTGCTTGTTTACTTTTGGCCTACCGCGAAGTCCCGAACGAAATACGGGAATGTCGCCATTCGAACTAATGTATGGACGCGCTCCGAATGCACCACTGTCCATCCTAAAAAATCCTGGACTGGTGACTGGACGCCTCCCTCCACGCTGGTTGAGTCCGCTGAAAAATATCTGGTTAGATTAAGGAAACAAATGGCCGACATGACGCGAGTAGTAAAGGAACAGGCAGAGCACAAACAGAGGTCGTACGCCACGCGTTACAATCTCCACGCGAAAAAGAAGGCCTTCTGCTGGGGCGATCTAGTGCTATTAAGGTACACAAGCGGTAAAAAGGTTAACTTTCCTTGGTTGGGACCAGCGAAGATGCTAGAAGTGAGGAGAAAGAACAGCTGTGTAGTTGAGATGCCTGACGGTGGCCTAAAGTGGATCGACACCAACAAACTTAGGCCGTATGTGTCACGCGTTGATGCTGTTGGTGTTACCTTATATGATCCGGACTTCGGGTCGGTGAAGGAACGCTCTATAGACGGGCGGGGAGCAGATGAACCTGTGTCACAGAAGACCGCGGAGGAAAAAGTGATGTATATCAGGGTGCCGCAGTTAGTAACAGTTGCCGGCCATATGAGCTCCCCCGGCCGAACACCGACCGGAGCAGCGAAAATCCCGCATGCGGCGCGTCGAGCGTTGCCGCTTTCTGGGAGACGGGCTATCGGGACCAAACCATTCCGTTATGAAAGGGGTGGACGCAGGAAGGTTAATAGCATTCCGTGTTTTGAAACGGGAATCTGAAGCGCAGCCGATTACAATCCCGCTTGCGGTTGTAAGTAAACGCAGACGGCTTACCGAAATTCTTCACTGCATAATATTTCTGACGTGTTAAATGCTACTTTGTTTTATTTGCAAAACTGGTTAGTCGTTTTAAATATTTCCTACCCGAATAGTAATCCTATGCACAAGCTTTCTTACAATCTTTCTTAAACCTGGACTAGACAATGCCAAGCGATTTTAATATAATTTATTTAATCTATAAGGATATGCTATAGATCAGAAAAAGAAAAAGATTTGTGTCGATGCAGAATAAAGATTCATGCAGTTTTCATGAACGCGTTCTGTCGAGGAGAGACCACTGTTCTGCGCTCAGTAGCGTGTTTCGTCGCCAAGGGTAATTCTCTACACTATGACTTTGCAAATGGCTTCCTTGTCGACCACTTCTCACTTGCCGAGGGATCATTGTTGTGATGCCTAATATCACATCAAACATAGAGTTTTTACATTTGTAAGCATCGATCGAACACTGCTGCCTTATCTACGCCTAAAGCAAGCTCCAGTTTATCAGCAGTTATAATATCATCTCCGAACACTTGGGACCAACACCCGAAGGCGGCAATTCTAATCGACCACGTTTTTGTGATTCACACTTCTAAAGGCTGGAATCCCGATAAAAGCTAGGCGTCCACCCCTTTGATAACAAAATGATTTGGTCCCAATAGCCCGGCTCCCAAAACACAGCAACGTTTGACGCGCCGCGTCCGGGATTTTCGCTGTTCCGGTCGGCGTTCGGCCGGGGAGCTCATATGGCCGGCGACTGTACATGAATTTTCTAGGCGCCCAGGAAAGTTTGCAAACGCATTGTACAAGATAAGGCTTATTGAAGGCGCACAACAAACAAAAAGAAATATGCTTATAGGGTGCCGGTAAAAATGAGAGTGGAAGTAGAAAAGCAGATTGAACACCTTTAAGAGTGGGGTATGATCTACCCAGTTGAATCAGAGTTTGCTCATCCGGTGGTATGCGTGGCGAAGCAGGATGGGGTGTGAGATTGTGAATCGACTATGGGCAGTTGAACGCGATCACTGAAGGTGATGTCTTTCCTAAGAATAATGCAACCGAAATGGTCTGGATGGTCGTGAAAGCGTCGCACATAACAGTACTGGACCTAACTCGCAGGTATTGGCAAATAGCAGTTGAAGAACGGTCTCAGAAGTTTTCGGAATTCATAACCAATCGTGGAAGGTACGCTTGGACAGTTATGCCCTATGGGTTGAAAAATTCAACGGCGACGTTTCAACGTGTGATGACGGAGGTGCTGCAACCAAACAGAGAATATGCAGGCGCATAAAGCGACGACATTGCAGTATATTCGTCGAAGTGGGAAGACCAACTTTTGCATGTAAAGAACGCTCCCGAGACCTTGAGTCGCGTGGGCCGTCCAAATGCAGGTTTGCCAATGGAATGATCATGTACCTCGGCCACCAGATTGGCTTCGAGAGGCATGCTCCTGACCCCGTTTGTGTCAAGGCAATTCAGACCACGGGGAGGCCGAAGACGAAAAAAGAACTGAGGAGCTTTTTAGGGCTAATGAACTACTATAGAGACTACATTGCAAACTACGCTGAACTGGTGTTGCCAGTGACCACGCGAACGGGGGAGAGGACTCCGAACGTGTTACCGTGGGGTGACGAGGAGGAACAAGCGTTTCAAAAGGCAAAACGTCTCTTGATGGAAGTTCCGGTTATAAGAGCGCCAGAAGCCAGCCAGCCTTTTGTTCTGTCCACTGACGCATGGGATAGAGCGATAGGAACATGTCTCGGCCAAAGTGCAGATGATGGAAAAGAGTACCCGGTGGCGTTACTCAGTAAAAAACTAACTGCTCTCCAAACCCGATGGGCAGTAATCCAACGCAAAGCTTACGCGGTTGTGTGGGCCTTGGGTCAGTTGGAAACGTGGCTATTTGAGGCTGAGGTGTAAATTCGCACCGAGAACAACCCTTTGCAGTATTTGGTGTCAGTTGCACCAAATAGTGCGAGGCTGACTCGTTGGGTGCTTGCGTTGCAAAAGTTTAACTTGGATCTACGTTACGAAAAATGGACGAGAAACATTCCTGCTGATGCGTTGTCAAGGCTGTATTGGGGTGGAGTTCGGTTTGTTGTTAATGTACCTTAGGTGTTTTCAAGAAGTAGGTTTGTCAGCCTTTCTTGTGATCATTCACGCCGAATGGACGGGAATGTGCGTGCAGCTCGTTTTTTTTTGTTCTTAATGCTACGAGTGTAAAGCGATACGCAAATTATGATTTTCTTTTAATTGGAAAATAAAAATAAAGGATAGGGGGGGGGGGCGAGTCATGCATGCGGTTTGCACGAGGCAGCGGATTCGGCGCAGTCACCGACAGGTTATCGGGCTCTGTGATTGTTATCTTTTTGTTACCCGTGGTGTGCGCTGATTGGTGCCTCGAAAGAAAGCGAGGTGGCGACGGAAGGGGAAGGAAGAATGAACGAGACGGGCAGTTATGGGCTGGAGCTGGTTCAAGGAAGACTTAGAACCCGAATAAAGCGCTTTACCCCAGAAGAATGGCTCCCTGCCTTTCCGGGTCCCACGGCGCCCAAACCACAAGATTGTCTGAGGGCCAACAAGATTCCGAAAGAAAACATGGTGGATGTCATGATCAGCGTTGTAGGTTCCGAAACCTACAAACTGTTGAAGAGCTTGTTAGCACCCGTGGAGCCGTCCAAAAAGACGCTAGAAGAACTACTGGCAGTGTTACGCAACCATCTGTCACCTAACCGTCTGTTATAGCTGAAAGGGATACATTTCACAACAGACAGCAGCGTGAAAGAGAGACAATTGGTGAGTATGTCGCAGAGTTGAAGAGGCTAGCGGGAACTTGCAATTTCAAAGGAAATCTAGAAGACGTCCTGAGAGACAAGTTGCTGAGTAAATTGGTACACCGAGACATTCAACGCGTTCCTTTCACTGAGCATGAAGCACTCACGTTCAAAAAGGCAATCGAAAAGCGTTGTCGTTCGAAAGGGCAACACAGAACGTACAATTGTGCCACGAGCGCGGTCGTGGTCACGAGGGGACGACTGAGCTGCGTGAATGGCAGAAGTTCGTGAACAGAAGCAAGTTAAGAATACTACAGGTCCGCGAGAGTGCTTTCGCTGCAATTCTTGAAAGCACAGTGCGCAGTCTTGTCTGTATCAAAACGCTGGCTGCCACAAGTGCAACAAACAAGGGTATCTACAGAGGGCCTGCAAGAGTACGCAAAGAAGGGAGAAGGCAACGAAAGAAAAGTCTAAGGACTTCAGAACCTTAGAAGTCGAGGCAGGACGGGATGAGTTATTCATGCATAGCATGAGAGGCAGCCGCAAGAACCCTCCATACTGCGTCAACGTCAACGTGGAGGCGATATTATTGAAGATTGAAGTTGACACTGGCGCCGCTGTGTCGGTGATGTCAATGCGACAGTCCCTGCAATTGTTGCCGTTTGCGAAGTTGGCGGTACCGACCATGACTCTCCGCACCTACACAGGGGAAGCAGACAAACCAGAAGCTATGGTTAGAGTGGAGCATCGAGGATTTGAAGGAAAGCTACCACTTCACATACTGCGTGAGGACGGCCCGCCACTGATGGAAAGAGACTGGTTTTCTAAGATCAGGCTCGACTGGACCACAATCAACGTCATGGAGGTGGGCTTAAAAGACAAACTGTGTGATCTCCTGAAAACACACGAAGTGTTGTTTCGGGACAAGCTTGGCTGCATGGAAGGCGAAGAGGCACAACTTCACTTTAAAAAGGAAGCTCGCCGAAATTTTTGAAGGCACGTAACATGCCTTTTGCATTGAAACCAGCGGTGGAGAAGGAGCTGAAGAAGCTGAAAGGGCTTGAAATTATTGAGCTAGCCTCGCACAGCGGCTACGCGACACCCGTATTGCCTGTAATGAAGAATGATGGAACCATTCGCTTGTGTGGCGACTACAAGACAACCGTAAATATGTGCTTGGAAGTGGAACGGTATCCGCTGGCAAAGTTAGAAGAAATTCTTGAAGTGGTGGCCGGAGCAACGGTGTTCTCAAACATAGACTTAAGTCGCGCCTACCAAAAAGTGAAAATGCACCAGGATTCACAGTCGTTGCTGGCCATAAACACACACCGAGGACTCTACACAGTCAAACGTCTGGCGTTTCTAGTCGCATCATCTCCTGCCATTTTTCAGAAGGTAATGAACAACATGCTCAAGTGTCTTGATAGTGTGATATGTTATCTGAATGACAACTTGATAACAGAAAGAACACCAGAGGAGCACCTCCTGAACTTGAAGCAGGAGTTGCGTCTGTTATATGTGTCGCGGTGCTCGTGCCATGACGGGCAGCGTGCGCGCGAGAGGATCGCGTGAAGTGCCTGACTGACTGCCTACCCGAGCGACAGCATGCAGCCGTGTTCCAACCGGGCTGATTTCTGTAACCCGTTTTTCTTGTAAATACACCACATTTATTGGCGACGAGAGGATGGGATTCTCGCAAAGAATTCCTGCTGCCATCGGGTCGACGGGTTGGATCATCGTCTGACTGCTGTGGGCTTGACTTGAGCCAAGGATTGTCCAGCCTCGGAATCCTGGCGCGGCCATCAAGCGGCAACCCCTAATCGAGGACCATGAGTCGCATCGGGCACATCGAGTCTTTCGACGATACGACGAGCGACTGGCGCTCTTACGAAGAAAGACTGGCGTCATACCTCCTGGTAAACGAGGTTCCCGAAGGTAAGAAGGTTCATGCCTTCTTGAGTCTCATCGGTCCGAAGACGTACGCTTTGTTGAAGTCACTCACGGCCCCGCAGTCACCGTCCGAAAAGTCGTTTACCGCGTTACTCAAGCTTCTGGGCGATCATCTTGCGCCGCAGCCATCCGTCATAGCGGAAAGGGCGAAGTTCTACAAGCATTCGCAAGAAGAAAGCGAGTCCATCGCCGAATTTGTAGCGGTACTTTGAGATCTAGCACAGAGCTGCGATTTTGGAGGCTTTCTTGATGAGGCGCTCCGCGACCGTTTTGTGTGCGGCCTTCGCCGAGAAGATGTACAGCGCGTCCTCTTCACAGAAGACAAAAAGCTGACTTTCCAGAAGGCGGTAGAGAGGGCTCTTGCGATTGAAATAGCAACTAAAAGTGCAGCGTTAACGCATACCAGCGGTGCATCGGTCCCTGACGTCCACAAGGTTCGAGTCCACCACAAAGCCCGGATTGACAAGGAAGTACCAGAGCTGTCCAGTTGTTTCCGTGTTGGCTCGACCAAACATCGCAGTGATGCGTGCCCCCACGTCGGTGACACATGTTTCAAGTGTAACCGGAAAGGGCACATTCAACGCGCCTGCCGTTCGGGTAACAAGAAGCCGACAAAATCGAAACGACAAAAGCAGGTGAAAACACTGACCTCCGTTCACAACGCGGTATCTCTGCAAGCGGTCAGGGCTGCGGGCTTGGAACCGATCACCGTACCCATAAACGTTGACGGTGTGAAGCTTACAATGGAACTTGACACATGCGCAGCTGTGTCCGTTGTCTCCTTGACTGAATTTCGGAAGCTGTTCCCAAGAAAGCATCTACGGCCAACAACGCTGACACTTCGCACGTATACAGGAGACTTTGTGAAGCCGAAGGGTCTGGCCTTGGTCTTTGTGCAACACAACGACCAAAGTAAGGTGCTTCCACTGTACGTCGTGGAAACCAAGGGACCGGCATTGCTTGGCAGAGAATGGCTGCGAGGATTTCGGCTAGACTGGAAGAACCTGGTCAGTGTCAACAGGCTCGACACGTCGGAGAGTCTAAAACAGAAGTTGGACGCCTTGTTGGAGAGCCACAGCGACCTGTTCAAAGATGAGCTTGGCACCATTTCTGGAGAACAAGCCGAACTTTTTCTTCGTGAAGGTTCACAGCCAAGTTTCTGAAGGCTAGAAGCATTCCATTCGCACTGCAAGCAGCAGTCGAGTCAGAATTGGCAAAAATGAAAAAGTTGGGGGTCATCACGCCCGTGGCTACCAGCGAGTATGCGACACCCCTTGTGCCTGTAGTAAAGAAGGATGGCAGTATCCGCCTCTGCGGAGATTTCAAGGCTACGCTCAATCCCTGCCTCGAGGTGGACAGGTACCCCATACCACGTATTGATGAGCTGTTGGCGGCCTTAGCTGGTGGACAAGAATTCTCAAAGATCGACCTCAGCAGGGCTTACCAACAGGTGGTTATGGCGGACAATTCAAAGAAGTTGCTTACGCTGAACAAGCACAAAAGGCTGTACGCCATGAACCGTCTTGCTTTTGGCATCTCATCAGCACCAGGCATCTTTCAGAGAATAATGGACAATATGCTGAAGGGCCTGAAGGGTGTCAGCTGCTATCTCGATGACATCCTGATCACAGGAAAGTCGAAGCAAGAACACCTCAGCAATCTCGAAGCTGTCTTGTCGAGATTACAAGAACGTGGTGTGCGAGTGCGGCGTGACAAGTGCTCGTTTTTTCAGCACGAACCACGTTATCTAGGCCACGTCATCAACGCCGAAGGTGTTTGCGCATCCCCTGAGAAAGTGTCGGCGCTACTGAATGCTCCTGCTCCGAAAAACAAGCAGCAACTGCAGTCGTTCCTTGGGATGGTGAACTACTACGGAAAGTTCGTTCCGCAACTTTCCACGCTGGCACACCCCTTGTACAAGCTGTTGAGACAAGGAGAAGAATGGACGTGGGACGAAGTTTGCCAGTCCGCTTTTCAGAAAATCAAAGCTGCGATGATTTCCCCACCGATCTTAGTTCATTATGATCCCAAAAGACCCCTGCAGCTCTCCTGCGACGCATCGCAATACGGCATAGGTGCCGTTCTTTCTCAAGTTTCTCCGGACGGAAAGGTTCAACCTGTGGCTTACGCGTCTCGTACCTTATCGGAGGCTGAAAAGAACTACAGTCAGATTGAGAAAGAAGCACTGGGCCTGGTCTTTGGAGTTAAAAAGTTCCACGTGTATATTTACGGCCGTTTCTTCACCTTGATTACAGACCACAAGCATTTGCAAACCATTTTCGGCCCGAAAACAGGCCTTCCAGCAATGGCTGCTGCACGGATGCAGCGCTGGGCAGTGACGCTGTCTACGTACAGCTACTCGCTCCAGTTCAAGAAATCAAGTGACAACGCTGAAGCAGACTGCTTGTCAAGATTGCCACTTGACATTGTGGCAGATGAATCTACCGAAGGAAACGAAACTTTTTATTCACTGAGTCTAGATTCGCTACCTGTCACCAGCCGTGACATTGCTCGTGCCACACGCCACGATCCTTTGTTGAGCAAAGTACTCGACTTGACAAGCGTGGGCTGGCCATCGTCCATCACTGACAAGGAGATGAAGCCTTTCTTTGACAGACATCTGGAGCTCACTGTGCATCAAGGGTGTCTGATGTATGGCATGATGGTAGTCGTACCACCAAAACTGCGTACTCTCCTGCTTGAGGAGATACATCAGGGTCATCCAGGTATTGTCAGAAGCAAGGAACTAGCCAGGAGCTACATCTGGTGGCCTTCAATTGACAATGACCTGGAAGAGCAAGTGAAAGCATGTCAAGAATGCTATCAACAGCGGAACGAGCCAGTCCCCGCACCCCTCCACCCTTGGGCATGGCCGACATCGCCCTGGCAAAGGGTGCACTTGGATTTCGCGGGTCCAGTCAAGGGGAAGATGTTTTTGGTCGCCGTAGATGAACACTCAAAGTGGCCCGAGGTCTATGTGATGGACAAGACCACATCACAACATACGATCCAACGTCTTCAGGACTTGTTTTGTCGTTTTGGCGTACCCGAGACCATTGTTACAGACAACGGTCCCCAGTTCGTCTCAACAGAATTCAAGACTTTTATTAAGAATCTAGGAGGTCGTCACATCTTGAGCGCGGCCTATCATCCGAGTACTAATGGCCTCGCGGAGAGGTTTGTTCAGACATTGAAGTCTGCTCTCCGAAAAGGACGATCGCAAGACTCCCTGGAGTTGACGGTACAAACGTTTCTTCTGACGTACCGCAATACCCCTCACACGACGACAAAAGAAACACCTGCTAGTTTGTTCTTAGGCAGAAGACTTCGCACAAGACTCGATGCCATCAAGCCTTCCGTTGGGGGAAGAGTAGGACATCAACAGTTCGTCCAGACCTCGCAGCGAAAGGGACGAACAAGGATTTTTAGTGTGAACGACAATGTTCTCGTGAGGAACTATAGAGGCTCCGAGAAGTGGGTTCCCGGCAGGATTCTGAAGCAATCTGGCCCAGTGTCGTTCCAGGTTCGAGTCACAACGGCTAGGGGCACGTATATTTGGCGCCGTCACCAAGACCAGATGCTTCATCATCATGAAAACTCGATGCAAGGCACACCGGACGGATTCCTGCTCGACCTGAGGGATCCAGTGAACTGCGTCGACGAGCCTGTGGTCAGTGAGTTTGCAACCACCCCACAGACGGCAACCGCCAATCCCGCT
Source organism: Ixodes ricinus (assembly GCA_037355805.1). Taxonomy (NCBI): domain Eukaryota; kingdom Metazoa; phylum Arthropoda; class Arachnida; order Ixodida; family Ixodidae; genus Ixodes; species Ixodes ricinus. The sequence goes on along the minus strand of JAZHYW010040560.1, from coordinate 139,945 downwards.
GCGCAACAGGGCTACCCCACCAGACATCGTCGTCCTCCAGACAGATACGACGCATAACGTTTTCGGCATTGTGTGCAGTGCTGTTTTTCCTTTGGTTTCTTCAATTACGACGGGGAAATGTTATGTGTCGCAGTGCTCGTGCCATGACGTGCAGCGTGCGCGCGAGAGGATCGCGTGAAGTGCCTGACTGACTGCCTACCCGAGCGACAGCATGCAGCCGTGTTCCAACCGGGCTGATTTCTGTAACCCGTTTTTCTTGTAAATACACCACAGCGTCGACTCGGAGAAAGAGGTGTCATAGTGAAAAAAGTAAAATGCAAATTTTTCAAGTCCGAACTAAGTTTCCTGGGATATGAAATCAGTGGCAAAAGCATTGCCACGTCTACCAAGAAGGTGCAGGCAATCTTGAGGTCTCCAAGACCACAATACGTGATGCAGTTGAGGTCCTTCTTCGGTATGCTCACATTCTACAGCAAGTTTCTTCCAGACATGTCCAACACGCAGGCACCGTTGAATGACCTGCTGAAGAAGGATTGTCTGTGGCAATTGAGCAAGCGTTGCCAAGACATATTCGAGTCCACCAAGAAACTTCTAGTAGAGGTCTGTACCCTTACGTTTTTAACTCAGTTTTTCTTTTTCCTTACGACATTAAATATTATTGAACCTTCCACTGCTCGGAGGTATCCTCAAAATACTACACAAACCTTTATTGTCTTTGCAAACATTTTTGGCACGCGCAGCCTGAGTATTTTCATCCCAGTTAATACCAAAAGGAAAATATAAACGCTTGCTGAACAGAACAGCGCACAAAAAGACAGAGACAGAAAAAGAAACACGCACAACACACAAGCGCATGTTCCTGTTGTCTGTCTTTGTCTTTTTGTGCGCTGTTCTGAGCACCATGTCATCACACCAACTCGCCCAACTTACAACACTTCTGCAATATAAACGCTTCCAAAGAATGCAAACAGGGACTTCGGGAGCCGCATGGCCATTGCATCAACGATGGCTTCGCTCGACGCAGCGCTGGCTTCCATGACGTGCTGGAATAGAAGCTGCGATTTCTATAAAGTCAGCTCCAACCTTTAAACGCGCCTCATCCCACAATATTTTATGCGACGATTGTGTGTGTATACCTCACCCTGCGTTTCGAAACAGTAAGTATACGTCGCCAACGTGCGCTAACGTCGGCCATCAGTGATGCAGCAGATGCCGGCATCTTGTCCTCGCCCACCCCAATGACTTACCCCTAGCCAACATTACTAGATTACCTCAGTTCTAGAACCCCCGCGGAAGGGGACACCCCCTTCCCCCTCACTCACTTTAGTCCACCTCCCCTTAAAGCCCCTTCATGTTTCAAAAGTAGCCCAAGGTTCGTCGATGCACGAGGCACGTGCAACGTGCAGCCCTTGGGAAGATCATGGAGGTACAGCGCAGCACTGAGCTAGATTTCAGACGGCATGAATTTCCCAGAAGTGACGCGCGCCACGTGCCTCGAACATTTCTATAACAATGAATGGCGCCACTTTTCCCAGGATAGCAGGGATTTCCCTTACGAAAATGGCAGATCTGGACTTATGTAAAAAAGTGAAAGTCGTTTACAACTCCCTGTAATGCCGAATTAGAGCGCAGCTCTTGAGGAGGAGTAGGGAAGGGTACTGAGGGGGAATCATTCAGGGGGACATGACCTCGGGGAGGGGTCACGTTACCTCGTGGGGGGCCACGTGACCTCGGGAGGGGGCCACGTGACCTCGGGGGGGGGTCACGTGACCTCGGGGGGGGAGATTCTATGACCTCGGGGGGTCACGTGACCTCGAGGGGGAGGTCACGTGACCCGCCCCCTCCCCGAGGTCTTCCCGAAGGAACCCGAGGTCCCCGCGAGGTCCTCGGGGGACATCGGGGGGGGGGTCACATGACCTCGGGGGGTCGCGTGACCTCGGGGGTCAACTGACCTCGGGAGGGGGTCACGTGACCTCGGGGAGGGGGTCACGTGACCCCCTCTCCCCGAGGTCCTCCCGATGGAACCCGAGGTCCTCCCGAAGTCCTCCCGAAGGAACCCGAGGTCCTCCCGAGGTCCTCCCGAAGGAACCCGAGGTCATTCGGGAGGACCTCGGGTTCCTTCGGGAAAATTTACCCATAAGGCACCGCGCGGTTACGCCGACGCCGCTCAAGCCGGAAACGGGCGCCTAACAGCTGCGCTCTAAAAGCAGAAATGGTATATAAAAATTGGGCATATCTGGCCATATCAAGCACATCAGTTTATATAAGGCTTATCTAGCCAGATCTGCCCAATTTTAGAGCGCAGCTCTTAGGCGCCCGTTTCCGGCTTGAGCGGCGTCGGCGTAACCGCGCGGTGCCTTATGGGTAAATTTCCCGCTAAATTTAGCGGAAAATTTTCCCCGCTAAATCTAGTGGAAAATTTTTCCCGCTAAATGTAGCGGAAAATTTTCCCCGCTAAATCTAGCGGGAAATTCGCCCCGCTAAATCTAGTAGAAAATGTTCCCCGCTGAATTTAGCAGAAAATTTTCCCCGCTAAATTTTGCGGAAAATTTTCCCGGCTAAATCTAGCGGGAAATGTTTCCCCGCTAGATTTAGCGGAAACTTTTCCCCGTTAAGTCTAGCAGAAAAGTTTCCCCGCTAAATATAGCGGTAAATTTTACCCGCTAAATTCACCGGAAAATTTTTCCCGCTATCTCTAGTAGAAAGTTTTCCCCGCTAAATGTAGCAGAAAATTTTCCCCGCTAAATCTAGCAGAAAATTTTCCCTGCTAAATCTAGCGGAAAAGTTTCCCCGCTAAATTTAGCAGAAAAGCTTCCCCGCTAAATTTGGCGGGGAAAATTCCCCCCCCTCGTCGAGGTCACGCGACCCCCAGGCCACGTGACCCCCCCACCCTGCCTTCCCTCCTCCTCAAGAGCTGCGCTCTAATCCGGCGTTACAGGGAGTTGTGAACGGCTTTAATTTTTTTATATATGCATATCTGGGTCTGCCAAATAGGGGTATATCTTCCTCTTATATCAGGGCAGATATGTCCCAATCAGATAAGGCAACCTTTATATACAGTTTTTTTTAGAGCGCAGCTCTTAGGCGCCCGTTTCCGGCTTGAGCAGCGTCGGCGTCGCCGTCGGCGTAACCGCCGGCGCATGAGGGGTAAATTTCCCCGCTAAATTTAGCGGAAAATTTTCCCCGCTTAATTTAGCGGGAAATTTTCCCCACTAAATCTAGCGGAAAATTTTTCCTGCTAAATATAGTGGTAAATTTTCCCCGCTAAATCTAGCGGAAAATTTTCCCCGCTAAATCTAGCGGGAAATTTTCTCCGCTAAGTTTAGCGGAAAATTTCTCTGCTATATCTAGCGGAAAATTTTCCCCGCTAAATTTAGCGGAAAATTTTCCCCGCTAAATCTAACGGAAAATTTTCCCCGCTAAATCTGGCGGAAAATTTTCTCTGCTAAATCCAGCGGAAAATTTTCCCCGCTAAATTTAGCGGAAAATATTCTCCGTCCCCCGCCCCTCGAGGTGACTTGACCCCCAGGCCACTGACTCCCCCGAGGTCACGTGACTTCCCTGTCACGTGACCCCCCTTTCCTTCCCCTGCACCTCAAGAGCTGCGCTCTAATTCGGCGTTACAGGGAGTTGTAAACGGCTTTCATTTTTTATTCTTGCAGATTTGTTTTTAAAAAAGCCATGAAAGTTACACTTATGCGGTTTGTGCGAGTGAGTTATACGCCCAGGGGGACATTATGTGGGTGGATAATCTTTGTGATAAGTCGGCTAATTAATTGAAATTCACTATTTAACTTTTCAATTAGTGAAAATAGACATATGATTCGAATTAGAAACTTGCTGAGCGTCGTCCAAAACCCCTAAATTAGTCAGTTTCAGAAAGACTTTCGGCGCGTGAGAAGCGTAGTAGTGCACTAAATTTACCACTCGTGGAGTAAGTACAAGGCTCTCGGTTTCGTTAAGGCGCGCGCGCAATTTTTCTGTCTCTTATATAGCCCCAGCCTTGTACCTTCTCACCGAGTGGTAACTTTAGCGCACTACTGTGCTTCACACGCGCTCAAAGCCTTTCTAAAAATTACTGATTTATGGGTTTCGGACGACGCTCAGCAAGTTTTTAATTGAAACCATATGTCTATTTTCACTAATTAAAAGTTAATTAGTGAATTTTAATTAATTAGCCGACTTATCGCAAAGATTAGCAACTCAAATAATGTCCCCTGGGCGTATAACTCACTCGCGCAAACTGCATAAGTTTAGCTTTCACGGCTTCTTTTAGAACAAAACTACAAAAATAGGTGGTATTCACTGAGCCTGCAGGTTCGGTTTTGCCAGGCAGCGCCACCGTCGATCCGCCATCTTCGAGGTCGCGGTTTGACTGGCTTGGGTCCGCGGTCGTCCGTTGCTAGTGTGTGCTAATTTCATATAGTTGAAGAAGCTTCGTTGAACAGAAGAGAAAATAAAAGTTGATGTCGGGGGTGGGTCGGTTTCCTTGTTGCCGCCGAGTACCGTGTGTAAAGGCTGAACCGCACGTCAGCAATTTAGCGAGCGACGGGACGGGACGAGACGAGCGTCGGCGACAGCGACGAGACAAGCAACGACGACCCGCTTCGCTGTCGCTCGGTCACTCGCGCGACGAGGCAAACTGCATAAAAGCGACGGGAGCAAGCGACCAAGGCGATAAGCGACGTTTTTAGAAATCCAAAACCGAGCGACGCGACTAGCGACCGTGATAAATCTCCGTCGCTCGTCGCCGACTCCCGTCGCTGTCGCCGTCGCTCGCTAAATCGCTTACACGCGGTTCACCCTTCATTGTCGCTTATCGCGTAGCTCGGTTTTGGGATTTCTAGAAAACTTAGCGTTCATTGCCTTGGTCGTTTGCTCCCGTCGCTTTCATGCGGTTTGCCTCGTCGCGCGAGTGACCGAGCGGCAGCGCAGCGGGTCGCCTTCGCTCGTCTCGCCGTTTGCCAAATCGCGCACATGCGTTTTTTAAATAGCTCGGGCTAATGAAAAATGCGCCGCATTTTTCATAAGACACGCACTCGGAGAGCCGCACGGTATGTTTCTGCACAGGAACAAACACCGAAGGCACGACGTCCGACATGGAGGCGATGGAGCAACACGGTTACACGGCCGTAGTGGCGAAAATCCGCTAAAGAAAAACAATAAAAAAACTAGCGAAACAAAACAGAGTAATCACACCGTGCTAGAAAAGCACCAAAGTAGAAAAATCTGTGCTTGCAAGAGCTACGCCGTGGGCACGGCGCGCGACACGGAGCGCTGCATGCAGCCGAGGGAGCAATGCGGCCGCGGTGAACGAGTCCGATAGCGACAAAAACGAACTAAAACACAGACAAAAAATATTCCTACGGCGCTTCAAAAGGACCAAAGTATAAGAATAACCCCCAGTTTCGGTCGAAAAGACCATTTAAAGTTGTAAAATGCTGCTAAACCACGCTGAAATGTCCGACAAGACGACACCCGACACCTACGTGCGATAGAAAGAGATCTCGAAGATGGCGACCGTAGTGGCCAATGCCAGCGAACCTAGCGATGCCGTCAAGTAAATGTCACCTATAAAAAAAAACACCCGGTATGATGTTTTTTACAAATAACTACCAAAAGTGACTTCTCATCTGTATGAGAAAAATACCAATTGGATATTGAGCATGTACCCACTTTTATTAATTTTTACATGAGCTGCGCTTTACGCCACTCCTGATTTCGCTCAACTTAATTCCCAGAGAAAGCAGGATTATCGACATTCGCTTCACGAATGTCGATTAAACGTTTATGTCGACGAAACGCGTGTTCATGAAACGTGTATCCACGAGAAGGTGGCCGTGGAACCTGTTATACCGAAACGCAGAGAGAATTAAAAAATCAGCATTCTACCTGCAGTTGTGACATCATTTTAGAATTTCGAAGAAATTATTCTCCCGGCTGCCAGGAGATAGAGACGGCCTAATTCTAGAGGTAATCTAAAAGACTACCTTTAGAAAACGATCAATTGTCGCGAAGTAGGCTGCAGCGCACTAACGTTGACGAGACGGGACTTGAAAGGTGTAATCCAAGATACATATCGGCACGGCCACGGCAGAACCACCGCACAAACAAAAACGAGAAGGAAGGTGTCCGCGAAGATACAACACGATGTGGCACAAGCTGTCATTTGTAGAACCGAACACTAAACGCATCGAAAAAAAAGCTTGGGCTTCTTTGAAGAAATCGCTTGCAGAAGCAGAAATCCGCGGCAGCCAAGCAGGGCGAACACACGCCAAATTAGATCCCGCAAAACGCATCCCGAGACTGCAAACGGCTATTGCGTCATCCGTCAAACCACGTGACCACGCACCTTCTACCACGCTTTCGGCTTAGGGAGAGAGAAAAAAGGAGAAAAGGAAAGGCCAAAACGGGAGTGTTGAGACAAAAGGCTTATCTTCTAAAGCCATCCCAACCAGGACCTGGTCCTGATCCCAACAATGACCACAACGAGAGGTTTGTCCCTTCTACGCAAGGTTGATAGTGCAGTGAATGCTACGTGTGGCCTTGGGCTCGAAGCAGGTACGGTGTTCTGCCTTATCACCAGCTTCTAGACCAGGGGTGCACGACTCAAAAATGACGCGGGCCAAAAATTGTTTATTGGAAACTGCGCGGGCGGCACCTAGTGTGACAGGTTACACCTTTTTGCAGCAGACAGGTTTTCAATATCCGGCATCATCGCACTGGTGGCCGTCTTCAGCACATCTCGCAGTGTCATGTCCGTCATAGAAGATCGAAGATGGTTTTGTTGAGGGTCATCAGTGGGAACGTCTGCTCACAGACATACGTGCTCCCAAAAAGTGATGCAAGCTTCAATGCGTGGTCCACAAGGATTCCGTACTTGCTCCTGTCAAGGCTTCTGTAGAAGTCAAGCAGCTGAGACTCACGATGCATACTCTTCAGTTCTGGCAAGCACTGGAGGTCGATGAGTTCTAGCTGCAGCGTTGGACCTGTGTGTTTCGGTGAGACAGAAAACGGATCGCGGAACAAATCGTAGTTACTCTTCTCACTTTCGAATGCCTTGAATCTTTGCTGGAAATCGGAGAGCAGGTACTGAACCTATGGAGCGTACGTCGCAGCTACCGTCTTCCGATTTCGCCGGCGGGAAAGAGCTTCTGGCAGATTGGAAAGTGAACTACGCTTCCACCCCCAAGCTGCAATTTGAAGAGGCGCAGCTTTTCTTGGAACGCGAAGATCGCGCTCCCCATGTCCGAAATGAGATGGTCTTTTCCTTGAAGAGCTATGTTAAGCGTGTTCAGATGGCTTGAAATATTGGTGAGGAATGCCAGATCCCACGACCATTGTTCTTCCTCCAGCTCTGGTATGTGTTTCCCTTCCTCTTGCAAGAAAGCGATGATGTCGGCCTTCAGCGCGACGAAGCGACTCAGAACACTCCCACGGGTTAGCTAGCGAACTTCAGTGGGATACATGATGTCCATGTGCTCACTCTCCATTTCTTTCATTTACTCTTGAAATTTCCTGTGCTTCAATCCCCGAGCACGTATGAAGTTGACAACCGAAGTCACGACCTTCATCACATGGTCAAACTTCATCACTTTTGCACAGAGTGCTTCCTGGTGAAGCACACAGTGATATTGCTTCAGTTCTACACCACTGAACGCTTGAAGTAAGGCAACGACTCCGTTTCTCTTTCCCATCATGGCTGGGGCTCCATCGGTGCAGACACCTGCGAGTTTTTCCCATGATAGCTTGAGCTTCTCGATGACGTCTTTGACCTCCTTGCTGATCTCTTCTCCCGTAGTCCGTCCGTGCATTGAGCAATGCTCTGCCAGCTCCTGAGTCACTTTGAAGTTTTCGTTCACACCACGGATGAAAACAAGCAGCTGTGCTGTGTCTTTGATGTCTGTGATCACATCCAAAGCAAGGGAGTAGTAGAAAAAATGACTGCAACTCCTCTCCAGCTGTTTTGATAGGTCGTCGGCAATGTCATGCACACGTCGTTGTACTGACATTCTTGATAGGCTCAGGTTTTGGAAAACCAACTTCTTGCCCGGGCACATCTCCTCAGAAGCAATCATAAGACATTCCTTGATGAAGTCGCCATCAGTAAACGAACGACCTGAACGAGCGATCTGTCGAGTTATCTGAAAAGACGCCCACGTGGCTGCTTCAGATGTGTTCTTTTCTTTCGTAAAAATGCCTCGCTCAGCAAGCCAATTCCGTTTTAAGTCCTCCGACTTTGTTTTTCTCTCCGAATCCGAAAGAGCGCTGAAGTCGCGGGCATGTTTGGTCTCGTAGTGGCGTCGAACGTTGTATTCTTTAGGAGCCGCGAGAGATTCTCGACACACAAGACATAAGCACTTTGATGCGTTCTCAATGAAAAAGTATCTCCATATCCACTCCTGGTTGAATTTCCGGCCCTCCTGGTCGATTTTTCTCTTCTTTGGAAGTGCACTCATATTCCAAGCGTGACACGACTAGCTTTTCTCTATTTGCAACAAGCTGTCACTGATCGTGTCCCAACAGAAGGGGAGAGGGCTATAGATTCCGTTGAGAGAGGGAGGAGGAAACGGGATGAAGAAGAACTGGAACAAGGATAGGGGAGGGACGCTGTTAGGGGTCATAACAAGGCACTGGATGGCTGTACAGGCTTTTGTATTGTTGTTTTCTGTGGATCTAGTGGAGAGAGAATATTTGAACTGAGGACGTGGAGTGTCCCCCCGAAAAAGAGGACTCCGAGAAAAGGAGGCAACGGGTTCGAATGCTTTCTGCCAAGTCAACGGCCGCAGTGCATTGAATGACACGGCTGGGCCGCGGGCCGCGGGCCACACAAAAGTGCCCTCGGGCCGCATGCGGCCCGCGGGCCGTATGTTGTGCACCCCTGTTCCAGACTGTAGGCACGTGACCCTAACCGGAGACACGATTGGCCTAAAACACGCATAGCGTCACCCTGCTGCCAATACCGAGTGAACATACAGTTCCATGAAGTCCAGCTTTTGAACTTCCAAAGAAGCTGTCCAGCTCAAAAAGTAACCCAAAACGATGCGAGTTTGGAGATACTATGTTTTACGTTGTATAACCCACATTATAATTTTAAATGAAAAAGTAAGCGCGACTATTTTTTTTGCTCACGATGTCCACAAATAAAAAGATAAATAAATATGAATATATTTTTTACCAATAAATATAAATTATGTGTACACTGTTCAGTTCGTGTTTTTAAATTTCAAATTTTTTACGAAATAGTTACACATAAAAATCACCACGGGCAGCACATCTTCCGACTTTCAACACACGATGAATCTCAGCACTCGCAAACGGAATGCTGCGATGCTGCGCGAACGGTTTTTGAAAGATGCTGCGGTACTCCGGGCGCAACGGCTTAGCAGCCGTTCGAAGGGAAAAGGATTCGGGACGACGAAGTAGCGTCTTGCATCTTCAGTAAGCTAACGGTTCGTGTTTTCCGCTCAATTTAGCAGGGAAACATGAACAAAATTAGTTTCACTGCTAGATTAGCGGGAAAATTGACGTCACGTGACATACGTACCAATTCAATTTCTCGCTAAATTTAGCGGGGCGGTTACACCAATGGCGACGCCGACACCGCATAACTCGGAAACAGGAGCTTAAGTGCTGCGATCTAAAATCCATTATTTTGATTAACTCGCTTTCCGATCTTATGCACTTCGTCATATTGGCACACGTCAAACATACAACAAAATTTTATTTGTCTTTCAATCTCCAAAGTGCGCGATTGATTAATTGGTCCAAATACCTGGAATACCTTAACTTTAAGGATGTTAACAATAGTTAACCAATTACATGAGACTCATGCAATATAGATCAATCAACTAGTGTCTTGGCGAGTACGTATGACATAGCTTGCACGACCGAAACGGGCCCATATATCATTATCAGGGGCTATATATGCACGCAAATATGGCGATATATGGCCGTGTGGCGACATAGGCTGAGGTTGGCTGAGGCGAGCCCAACAGCAAGCCAGGCCTGCACAGGAGGCCACGCGCCAGCCAAAAAGGGCGACAGAAAAAAAGGAAATGAACCCTAGACCGAGGAGGTGCTTCGAAGACAGTTGTCCTTTGAATTCGTCCCGTTGAACATTTCAACTCCGACAAATTGGTGACCCGGACGAACGACTCCTTCACGATTCTTCACCCTTTTTAAATATGGATTTGGCTGACGGTGAATCGCCTGCGGTGGAAGCAATTCCTTCGGGATCTTTGGCGGCATTCCAAATCAAGCTGCCGATAGTTTGGGCAAAGAACGCTACGGTTTGCTTTGCGCAGGTGGAGGCACAATTTCAGCTCCATCACGTCACTTCACAAACAACGAAGTACCTCCACGTAGTCTCGTTGCTACCAGCAGAACTTGCCGACGAGCTAGAAGACATCCTCGCAGCTCCGGCCACGTCGAACCAGTACGACCTTCTTAAGGCAGCCATTCTAGCCCGGAAGACCCCGCCAGAGCGCAGGCGACTTCAACACCTGCTCAACATGGAGGAGCTCGGCGATCAACGTCCCTCTCAGCTACTGCGCCGGATGCAGCAACGTTATGGGTGACATGACTGCCAACGCCGATACATCGCGCCTCCGTGAGCTATTTTTGCAGCGCTTGCCACACAGCATGGTACCCATTTTGGCGGCGGCCGAGGACATGCCCCTGGATCAATTGGCGAACTTGACAGATCGGATGAGAGAGTACTCCACTCCCACAATTTCCGCCACGTCCAGACCCTCACACCGAGTAGCAAGCCCTCCGTCTCGATCAACAGAAAACAATCTGGAGACTCGACTCAGCCGTTTGGAACAAGCCATTCAAGATATACAGCTGTCTCGCCGACCAAGGCGCGTTTCCCGTCCCCGGGCAAGATCCCGCCGCTCTTCTTCAGGCCCTGTTTCCTCGAACGCCAGTTTCTGCTGGTATCATCAGACGTTCGGACAAGAAGCGCGCAAGTGTTCTCAGCCTTGCACATGGCAGGGAAACTAGAAAATCGGACACTGGCAGCGGCAGGTGATTCCGGGTTACATGAAAGCCGCCTTTTTTATGTATTGGATCGCGTCACGCGACAACGCTTTCTTGTTGACACCGGCGCAGAAGTCAGCGTTCTGCCAGTATCACCTTCTGAAAAACGCCGGTTGTCCCAGAACCTCACCTCTTCGAGCCGTAAACTGTTCATCCATCGCTATGTATGGCCAACGCTCGCTGACCATCGACTTGGGCCTACGCCGCACGTTCCGATGGATTTTTATTGTGGCGGGTATCAGCATTGCGATTCTGGGGGCGGACTTCCTGAGTCACTTCAACCTAAGTGTTGACATGCATTCTCGCCGCCTTGTTGATACTACGACCCGGTTGTTCATTAATGGCATCGCCTCCCACTACGTTGTGTCCGAAGTCCGCCCAGCGCCCCCACATCCAAGTTTGAGGAGCTCCTGAGTAAATATCCGGACATAACAACGCCTACAAACGTAAACCAACCGGTCAAGCACGCTGTCACACACCATATTGTGACCAATGGACCTCCAGTATTTGCAAGACCACGTCGTCTCACGAGCGACCGCCTGACCATGGCCCGACGGGAGTTCGATCATATGCTGCAGCTTGGCATAATTCGCCCGTCTGCAAGCAATTGGTCGTCCCCCTCAATCTCGTCCCAAAAGCAACCGCTGGCGATTGGCGCCCCTGTGGGGACTATCGCGCACTTAATGCCCACACCGTGCCCGATCGGTACCCTCTTCCACATATAGAAGATTTTACAGCAAATCTTGCTGGTAAGAGTATTTACAGCAAGATAGACTTGGTCAAGGCTTATCATCAGATACCCGTTGAACCCTCTGACATTCCAAAGACGCCCATCACCACTCCTTTTGGGCTTTTCGATTATGTACAGATGCCATTTGGGTTGCGCAATACAGCGCAAACATTTCAACGCTTTATCAATGAAGTGACAAGAGGCCTCGATTTCGTTTTCGCCTACCTTGACGATCTCCTCGTCGCGAGCACTTCCATGGACGAACACGAACAACATCTCAAACTCGTTTTCGACCGCCTTCAGTCCTTCGGCTTAATCATCAATCCAGGCAAGTGCGTATTCGGAGCCTCCGCAGTCGACATTCTTGGCCACCATGTAACGGCCGCCGGTGTCACACCATTGGATGACAAGGTTCAAGCGGTGCGTAATTTCCTGCAACCTACGTCACTGCGCAAGCTCCGCGACTTCCTTGGCCTTCTCAATTTTCACCGACGCTTCATTCCTGACTGCGCTCGTATTCTCCAACCCCTTACAGACCTCCTCAGAACAAGAAAAGGTCCCAGTACAACCGTGGAGTGGTCAGCGGAAGCAGCGTCTGCTTTCTCGAGCGCGAAGAAAGCCCTGGTTGACACTACTCTTCTCGTCCACCCGGAAACTGACGCTCCCATACGACTAATGACAGATGCCTCAAATATTGCAGTTGGTGCTGTCCTACAACAATACACTGAGGGAGAATGGCGCCCGCTCGGATTTTTTTCCTAGAAGTTAAAACCAGCTGAGTCAAGGTATAGCACCTTTGGACGCGAATTGCTGGCCATCTTCCTGAGTGTAAAACATTTTCGTCACAACCTGGAAGGCACTACGTTTTACATACTAACAGACCATAAGCCTCTCACCTTCGCATTCAGAGGAAATCACACAAACTACTCCGCTCGTGAGATAAGACAGCTAGGGTTTATCTCCGGAACTCACTGTTGACATCCGACACGTGCATGGATCAGAAAATACCGCTTTCGGACGCTCTTTCGAGAGTGGAGACCCTCTCCATCCAACCTGTCACAGTGGATTTTCAAGCGATGGCCCAAGCACAACACAATGATCCTGATCTAGTTGCAGAGCGACAAAAAGAATCCTCACTGCAACTTAGAGATATTCCATTACCACTTGCCTCATCAACTATCACTTGCGATCTCTCAACCAACACACCACGCCCTTACGTACCTCTGCCATTCCGGAGAACAGTATTTGAGGCCCTACACAATGCTAGCCATCCGGGAATTCGCTCCACACAGCGGCTCGTCACTGTGCGCTATGTATGGCCCAGCATAAATGCTGACGTACTGCACGTCGATGGACCAAGAATTGTCTGCAGTGTCAGCGAGTGAAGATCACCAGACATACAGTAACACCCCTAGTCCGTTTCCGGCTCCCTAAAACAAGGTTTGACCACATACATCTCGACCTGGTTGGACCTTTGCCTCCGTGCCAAGGTTTCAGATACCTGCTCACCTGCGTAGATAGGTATACCAGATGGCCGGAGGCGATACCACTCCCAGACATTACGGCCGAAACTGTTGCCGATGCCTTTGTAATGCACTGGATTTCACGTTACGGGTGCCCCTCCACCATCACAACTGACAGGGAACGACAATGCGAGTGTGCGTTATTCACAGCACTGACCCAACTCCTTGGTGCGCGCCACATCCTGACCACAGCATACCACCCTTCCGCCAACGGGATGGTGGAGCGGCTACACCGTCAACTCAAGGCTGCACTCGTAGCTCAAGATGACCGCACTCATTGGCTTCAACATCTCCCCCTGGTTCTCCTGAGCATAAGATGTGCCTTCAAGCCTGATCTCGGGTTCACATCATCTGAGCTAGTATACGGCGCCGCACCTAGGCTCCCCGGGGAGTTTTTCACCCCACAGGATGAGAACGTATCATCTCCGTCAACCTACGTGAAGAGATTGCGCGAGTTCTTTCGACATATCCAGCCTAACTTCCCCTCGACACTCGTCTCACCGAAAGCTCTTCAGGTCTCAAGATCTAGAGTCGTGCACACATGTTTTCGTACGCAGCGAACTCATCAAAAAGAGCCTTACTCCGGCGTACGATGGACCCTTCAAGATTCTCCAACGCTCTATGAAAACAATGACATTGGACGTCAATGGCCGTCAGCAAGCTGTCACAGTCGATAGGATCAAACCTGCTTATACCGACGCACCTTCGCCCTCTCTTTCATCAACCACATTGTTTTCAGGAACTGAGTCACCTGAAACATACCACATCCAACCTAAGAAGGTAACGTGGGCCCCAGCTTCGTAGCACTCAGAGTTTCCCCGCAAGCACGAATCTTTGGACACGCCCTTAAGATTCAATGTATGATTCTGATACAACAATTATCTGCGAGACCATGACAATTTCTGCCTACACCTCACTTCAAGACCACTGCTATTGAAGATACGTGAGCCTCCGGCGCGACAGACATTTATACAATTTATTTTCTCTCTCCTCTCCCTGTTAAATTCGTATCCTGCTCCAGCCTTTAACACCAGGACACTAGGGGGGGACCTCTGTGGCGACGTGGGCTGAGGCGAGCCCAACAGCAAGCCAGGCCTGCACAGGAGGCCACGCGCCAGCCCAAAAGGAGAAGAAGAAGAAGAAGGAAATAAACACTAGACCGCGGAAGTGCTTCGAAGACAGTCGTCCTTTCAATTCGTCCCGCTGAACATTTCAACTCCGACAGCCGTATTACGCACTTATATGGCGAAATATGGCCGTATCTGCTCCCATTAATGGAGGGATATGGCCATGCATGACTCCTTATATTATCATATATGGCCGTATATAAAATTTATCAGGGCCACATCTGACATTTTCGTACGGGTTAGCTCCCCTTCGTTTGAAGCGTCATCTAGATTTTCGTTTCATAACAGTGTGTTTCATTGAGCAGAGATGGAACGCCATCTAGACGCTGTGCTTCGAAATGTACGTATTCCATAGAATACACTGCAGCGGTCGTGCGCTGCAGTTTTCATAGCGGCCGTCCGGCATGTCGTACGACGGGAGGCGAGTCGTGGTAAGTGAGGGGGTGCTGCTCGTGCAAGCAGCGTCTATGAGCAGTTCTGTAACTGAGCTAGTCTAATAACGCGCTCCTAGCCCACCTGAACAGGGCGGAAACGTCACGCGACGTTAGCATCACTCATAGTGGCAGCGCAGAGAAGTCTTTTTGCAGACGTGCATAGATTCACGATTGACCATGACAGGCTTTCAAGCTAGAGGCTTGTGCAAGCGCTCGTTGTGTGCAAGCGCGCTATCTGCCCACACATTTACAGGCGACTTCTTAAAAATGTGGATTCACAAGTTGCACGCATAATCACGTTACAAAAAAAAAGTAATCTAAGAAACCGTTAGTTTCTGAGGCGAGCAGCAATAAAATAATCTCATAACTCAAATATACGTTGGGTATCTACTTTGATGACAAAAAGAAACTTCTCTAGATCATTATGATAATACCGAGGATCGTGTGTGCATTATGACTGCTGTATTATTTACTACGCATGACTACGGGCAGCCTTTCTAATTTCGGATGCGCTGCACACATGACACACGCTTATGCTCTCCAGGTTAATTTGAATGATGAAATTCTACATTTTTTCAAGAGTGGAATATACCAGAAGCATGCGTTGATGATAAGTTTTACCGTGGGGTTTGCCTCTTTTGTTAGTACGTGTAGGGCCATGAATTCTTATCTTGGATACCGGGGAGCCGCTTGTGGTAACTGAAGTAATTGCAAGGAGACAGGTTTATCGCTCCCTTTAAGCTGTCCAATACTGTCTGAAGTTTTGACGTCATACGCCCGCTGCGCCATCTCTTGGCACGTTATAATTTACCGCTTGATGCCGTGAGTCCCAGTGTGAGGCTATGCTTCGTTATTCGGGAGCATGGTTTAAGACATACTGGGGGTTCAAAAGAAAAGAGAACCGTGTTTTTCAGCACGGTTAAAGAACTAACAGCTGGAACTTAACGCAAATGCTTGACAGCATGGCGTTACCTCACTCAAGAGATTTTTATTTTTTTATTTCACATACTATCAGTCCTATGTAGGACTATAATAGGTGTGGGTTAATAAATAATACATAAAAACAACTATACAATACATCACCACTCAGCTATTACAACGATACCACAAAGTACAAATATTTAGCAACCGTGACACAAGAAAAACAATGCTAGAAATACAGTGAGTCATCAGTGTACATATCAATTCGATCGCAAAACGAGGATAGGGAATGACAGGAAACCACCGCCTCCGGGAGTAGATTCCAATCGCTGATAGTCAATGGAAAAATGAATACATAAAGCAGTCCTTCAGGCACCGGTACTGTTGTAAAGTATGACTGTGCTTATTTCTAGAGATCCTCGACTTATGCGGTATCAAATAACTATCTTTGTCAACCAAAAGCAGATTATTCCATATCATAAACAAGAATTTCAGTCTTTTATTTTTTCGTCTATATTTTAGTAAGGGGAGATTTGCTTTGGAATACAGCTCAGTGGGGGAGTCCAGCCTGCGAAACCTGGAAAAAATAAAACGCAGAGCCAGCCGCTGCACCCTCTCCAGTTTTAGCACGTCACACTTTGCGTGAGGGTCCCAAACTTCCCCCGCGTACTCTAATAGTGGTCGCACTAGCGACTTATACGCTGTTAGTTTGGTGTCACTCGAGCTTTCCTTCAAGGTTCGTCTTAGAAACCACAGTTTTGAGTTAGCTTTTTTAATGATGTTGTTGATGTGAGCCCCCCAACGAAGGTCATGAGATATTGTAACACCTAGGTATTTGTATTCTAAAACACGGGTCAGTGGTTCATTGTCTATACTATACTGAAAATTTAAGGCCTTTATTTTGTGAGTAATAGTCATAAACACAGTCTTTGAATTATTTAGTGACATTTGCCACTCCTTGCACCAGTCACCAATCTGAGCTAGAGATCTGTTGAGATTAAGTTGGTCCAAATCAGTTTTTACTTCGGAAAAAAGGATGCAATCGTCAGCGAACAATCTGGCGTGTACGGTTAAATTGGAAACCAAGTCATTAATAAACATCAAGAAGAACAAGGGCCCAAGCACGGACCCCTGAGGGACCCCCGATCTAACTTCGCACATATTTGACCTCCTACCTTTGATGTCTACGAATTGCGTTCTCCCACTTAAAAACGATTTAATCCATGTAGTAATCTTAGGGTTCTTAAGCATCAGCGTTAGTTTCATTAGCAACTTCCTATGGTTGACCTTATCGAACGCCTTTTGAAAATCGAGAAAAATGACGTCCACCTGTCCCCTTCGATTCAAAACTTCTGCGAAATTGTGAACCACTTCTACAAGCTGCGTCGTGGTTGATAAGCCTCGCCGGAACTCGTGTTGTTTGTCGTCCAGCAATCGGTGTTCTGATAAAAAAGTACGTATATGTGCAGCAACTATGTGCTCCAAAAGTTTCCCACAAGTTGATGTCAATGATATTGGTCTGTAGTTGGCTACTGAAGATGCAGCACCAGATTTTAATATCGGAATAACTTTCGACCGTTTCCATTCAGATGGTACTATCCCCTGACGAAGTGACATTTGGAAGATTCTCAAAAGGTAGTTACTAATAGATTCTGCATATCTTCGTAAGAATTCGTTAGGAACTTCATCGGGCCCTGGAGATTTAGTAGTATCAAGATTCAATAACAAATTAAAAATGCCCTCTCTTGTTATTATGCAATCAGCAATGGGAGGCACGTTCTCCAGTAAAGGAAACGTTGGTGAATTTCCGTCATCACTAGAAAACACACTGGAAAAGTATTCATTAAAACAATTAGCAATATCAGTTTCGTTCTGTATCGAATGGCCTTCGATATCAAGTATTTCAACACTGTTTTTTCGGGGTGAAAGTTGCCTATAAAATTTACCAGGGGACGAAGTCATAAAACGTTCCATTGTTTTGTTATAATATGTGTCTTTAGCATTTTTAATCATTGATTTGAGATTTCTGCTGAGTAGCCGTAAGCTATCACGTTTGCGAGGATCCGGTGTTTTTTTGTTCTGAGCACGACATCGTGAGATCTTTCGTTTCTGCTGAATAATCTCTCTGTTAATCCATGGATTGTGTTCAGCTTTCTTTTTGTTCTGGTAGGGACGTACTTATCAAGGCACTCTACAACTAGTTTCGTAAAGAAATGCCACAGGTCATCAATCTGCGATGTGCGACTTTCACTCAAAACCTTAAACTCGTCGAAGGTCAATTCTAGTTTATCGAGCACACCCTCATCATCCGCTCTACTGAAGTCTTTGTACGTAACGACCGTACGTTCTCTAACCGGTTGAGTTTTAATTGGGAGAGACAAGTACACCATGGAATGATCAGAGATTCCGGGCATTACCTTGCAGCTGTATGAAGTTCGCAACAAAGAGTCGCTGACAAAAAGCAAGTCTAATATTGAACTCGATTGACCTTGAATCCGTGTAAAGTCCTCAACAAGCTGCGTAAGGTTATTATAAAAAATAAGGTCCAAGAATGAAGTCGAGATTGCGGATTCCCCGTGTGCCGATACAAAGCCATTCCAATCGATGTCAGCGAAATTGAAGTCACCACCAATAATAGCTCTCTTGGAGTGAACCGCAAGTTTAGCAAACGTTTCCCCCAACTCCCTCACAAACTCTATTCCCATACCAGGTGGTCTGTATACCACCCCAAGAATTACTTCGGTCCTACCTACTTTAATTTTGCACCATTTGTCCTCTATATTAGAGGTACCTTGAATGTCAGTACAAACCAAAGTATCTTTGATAACAATAGCCACCCCACCACCCCTAGTCGTTCGATCATTTCGAAAAATCTTGTATCCAGGAGGAATGACTTCGCAATCAAGAACGAAAGGAGTCAACCACGTCTCGGTTATCATTACAACATCAGGATCATGCTCTATCAAAATGTGCTCAAGATCGACAATTTTATTCATAATGCTTCGTGCGTTCATGTTGATAACTGTCAGGTCGTTGTTGCAAGCAGGGTAACTCTGTCATTGGGCTTCGAGACGTTCGACTCTTTGCGGGGCTATTTCCTCCCTTTCGTTGCTATCTTCGTTCCAACGATATAGCGTGTCCCCGATTTTTAGCTTATCAAATGACATCGTCACTTTCTCCTTGTTCGCTCTATTTGCTCTGGCACTGTTCCATAGTTTATTTCGCAAGCCTCGAACATGGGCAGAAAAATCCTGGTTTATGTAAATAGCTGTGCCCCTAAGTTTCCGCGAATTTCGAAGTACGTCATTCCTCTCCTTCAAGTCACGAAACTTAAGAATGACAGGCCTGACCTTCCCCGGATAATTCCTTCCAAGCCTGTGAACCCCCTCAACACTCTTTACCTCAACTCCCAATTTGACTTCAAAAATGTCTTTAACTACAGCGTTCGTCAGCATTTGCTCGGTCTCATTGTCACCCTCTTTAACTGAGATAACTGAGAAAAAGAAATATCTTTTAATCTTTCGTCCACCTAATACTGACATCGTCAAAAGCAAGAACTAACATTGTGAACATACCCCTTAACGAAGTGGAGGTTTCTAGAGTGATAAACTGGCAGCTGAAAGTTACCCCCAATTGGCCTCCGCCATGTTGCACTCTTTTGATTTCTAAGCACGTGACCTTATAGTTCTACGTCTAAATTTTAACGAAGTACCGCACACAAATATTTGCCTATTTGATCTTTAATACCAGTACCGACGACATAAGTTATATTTAGTTCGTTTTAAGTCAAGAATATGCTTTTACGACAAAAACTCGGACAGCTTTGCAATGCCTCCGCTAGATGACGCCAGCCGTGGTGCTGTATTTTGGGTTTTTATCGCAGCTAAACATCGATCTCTGGGGCTTACTGTTTTAAAAAATATATTTATTCATGTTTTTTTACAGCGATCGCCATACAAATATCGTACTCAGTTTTGCGTAAAAGCCTCATGATTTGGTACGGTCACCTGTCTAGTGGTCAAAATTGTACATGGCGGCAGCTAAGTGGGGGTCACTTTTGCCTGGTGAATGAGATACCAGTTTATCGGTCTAAGCCTCTCTACCTCGTTGAAGATCATCTACCTCGCTGGTAAGAATGGACTCAAGACAGAACGGAAACGCGAGCCTAAAATATTTGATTTTTCTCACCAGGGGCGTTGTTTGAAACTTGAGAGTCATAGGTCAATTATGTTTTGATCCATGTAACGTCACGTTTTCAAATTTTCGCATGCTATCCCAATCACTAGCGTTCATTGTAATGGTGTTTGAGCTTTCTGCTATGCATAGTTTATTTGCCTGGTTAAAAAACAGGGTTATATTTTCTGGGGAACTCCCTGTACTATATGCGTGTGGGCGCCACGCGCATCGCAGCTGAACGATAAAATCCTCCTCGCCTTGGTTGCAAACGGCGCCTCCTTATGGCTCCTCAATATGCGGCTAATGGCAGCAAATGTATACAGTTCCCGTTTTCCCATGCTTCTAAATAAGTGGCAGGTTTGTTTTTAAAGTCGTTTTCTGGGTGTGCCACGTCATGTAGAACTTGTCACTCGCGTTACGTGTGAGACTTAGACACTGCAATGTCACTGACCCTAGTTTCGTGCTTCAACGCAACACCTCCCAGATAAGAAAGCCTAAGTGCTGAATGTTTCTTCGTTAGTAAAGAAGGCCATCGTAGGGCAGAGATTGAACACGACTACTGCGTCGGCGTTCTGCTAAGAGTCGTGTTCTCACTGATTGGAGACGACCCCTCGCCAAACGCTGACGCCGTAGTCGTGTCCAAATTCTTCCCTTCGGTGGCCTTCTGTAGTGACGCAGGAAAATTCAGCACTTAGGTTTTTTTATCTAGGAGGTGTTGCTCAACGGCGGTAAAAACAGTTTTATGAACGCGTTGAAGCGGAAGTATCTCTGGTGTGGTGTTCACTCCAGCTCCCGTCAACGTCAGAGTTGACGCTCCGAGCGCAAGAGCACGCACCCGGGGGCCATGGGAACGAGACACCGTTTTGGTTTTGTTTGTTTCTTTTTTTCTCAGTTGTACCACTTGCACGGCGAAGACGCTGTCGGTTGAGGCTACATGGGCGCCCGCCACTAGGACTTTATCTGGTCGATCGCGTCGCAGCATTCGCCGGGCAGTGTGTTCTCACCTTATATGAGAAAGGTGCAAGGATTACATTTAGTCTAAAAAAATAAATACGTCTTTGAAAAGTGCTTTGACACCCCAAGCACTTTTTCAAAGGCCGACGACCTATTCGCGCTTTCCACTTTTCCCTCGCTTCCTCCTCTCCCTCCTGCTAACCTTTCCACAGTTGCTTGTTTCCTCCTCCCCTTCCCCTCCTCGTCCCTTACCTCAGAGCCCTACCCCTACTCCGCTAAGTTCACGGCGGCTAAGCCATAAACTCCAACTAGAAAAAAAAGGATTACGAAACGAAAGAGCAAGCCCAACATGTTTGACAAGCGGCCTTGAGTCTGTGAGTTACAATGTCATCGACGTCAGTGGAAGTTTTTAGTCAGCGCGCCATGCACTGGTATTTCTTTAGAAGTTCCCCTTGGACTTTGTTTTTTAAGTCTCCATTTTGTTTTATCGAGGAGATATCCATGATTTTTGAAAACATCGTGTTAAGTACCGAGCGAGACAGGACACCCTGGTGGACTTAGCGCGATGCGCCCCGCTTTACTAACTCAGATATATACAACATGGTCCTGTTCGAGAAGGCTCGGCGTCGATAGTGGCCGTGGCTCGCGTTGGCACGCGCAGGTGCGTCGGCCCATGCTCGCGCGCCGCGCTCTCTCACGATACACTTCAGTACACAACACCTTCCCCCTAAACGTAATCCTGCAAGTACCGAGGACGACGCTGTTCACGCTGTGGGCGTCCTAACGAAGAAACACCTGGAGTTGGATTTGGAGACTGCGGATGCGGTGTTGATAAGTTATCCTGGACGGGCTCTTCCGTACTCGACGCGACGTCCGGCCCGACGTCATGGTCAGTAGTTCCGAGGTCTGGCACGTCGCAGCTGCCCCTCAGAGTAGGGTTTGGCATATCGCATTTTCTACTTCGGATGTGATCGATGTGTCGCCGCCACACACGTCCGTCTTCAAGCTGTACCTGGTAAGAGACAGGTCCCAACTGGCATAAAATCTCCCCTGGCAACCAGCGGTTCCCGCTTGCGCTGAAATTCATTGCAAACACGGGGCTTCCCTGCGCGAACTGTCGAACAGCCTTCCGACCGTCGACCTCGAAAGATGCCTCCTGGCGCTGGGTCATGACTGACTGTTGATCAGGATGTAGCTGATCCAAGGCTGATCGGAGTTGTCGACCGAACAGAAGCTCCGCAGGGCTCTTTCCTGTTGAGGTGCTTGGAAGAATGTGTTGCTCGAACAAGAATCTGGCCAGACGAACGGACCACTCCCCCGAATTATTTTCTTTAGTGACTTCTTCGTCTCCTGCACCATCCTTTCGGCTTGGCCATTCGAAGATGGGTGATACGGTGCCACCAGGACTTGACGGATGCCATTTTCGACGGAGGAAATCTTTAAAATCGCCTGAACTGAAGGCAGTACCATTGTCCGAAACCACCACATCCGGCAGTCCGTCCGTAGCGAATAAGGTACGGAGTACAGTGATCATAGCCGAGGCGGACGTAGATTTGACTCGCAGGACTTCCAGCCATTTGGAGTGGGAATCCACTACGATGAAAAAATACTCGCCCTGGAAGGGATCCGCAAAGTCGACGTGCAGTCTCGACCACGGTCTTGTCGTAAATTCCCACGGGTGGACCGGGGCACGGGCTGGGGTGTTTCTGGGATTCCTGACACGGAACACAGCACCGCACTCGGCGTTCTGTATCTTGGTCAAGGCCGGCCACCAGACATACCCTTGGCAAAACCCTTCATCCTCACAACCCCCGGGTGACCGCTGTGCAATAGGTCCAACACGGTTTCTCGAAGAGGTGGGGGTGTGATGACACGGCTGCCCCAGAGAATACAACCATTATAGGCAGACAGTTCGTCGCGGCGAGAGTAGGAAGGCCTGAAAACCTCTGGAGGTTTCTCCGACGACCAGCCGTGCAGGATCCAACGCAGTACCCGAGAAAGAACACGATCTTTCTTCGTCAGAAAAGCCACTTGTTTTGCATCAATGTGTACCTTTGGCGTTGATTCGATGAGGAGAACATCACGAAGAGGAGGTACCTCAAAATCCAGAATCTTCTGAGGAAGACGGCTGAAAAGGTCAGCGTTGCCCATCTGTTTCCCAGGTTTGTAAATGAGCTCATAATCGTACTGGGCTAACATCAGGCTCCAGCGCAACAGACGCGCTGATAGAGCCTGAGGAATTGGCTTGCAGTGGTGCAGTAACCCCAGAAGAGGCTTGTGGTCTGTACAAATCTTGAAATGTCGTCCATACAAGAACTGACGAAACTTATTCACCCAAGCTACTACAGCCAACGCCTCATGATCCGTCTGCGAGTAGTTTCTTGCGGCTTTTGCCATTGTTCTTGATCCAAAGGCCACGGGGAATTCTTCACCGGACGGTGACACATGGCTCATGACGAAACCTAGGCCATACGAAGAAGCGTCGCAGGCCAATATCAAGGGACGCTCGACGTCGTAATGTTCCAACACGATCGAAGACTGTACAAGATCTTTGGCGCGTCGGAAAGCTACCACTTCCTCTTCTTCCCACTTCCACGATGCACCTTGGTCCAGCAACTGATGTAGGGGTTCCAAGATGTGAGCAGCCCCCTTAAGAAGCGGCCGTAGAAGTTTAGAAGCCCTAGGTAGGATTGCAACTGTTGTTTATCTGGCGGTTCTGGAGCGGTCTGAATAGCCTGAACCTTGTCTTCAGTGGGGTGGATGCCTTCCTTGTCAATTTTGTATCACAGGAAAGACACTTGAGGCACTCCGAAACTGCAGTTGTCCTTGTTCAGGCGGAGTCCGTCGTCACTGATTCTTTTCAGCACGGCCCGGAGACGAGACTCATGATCTTCATCGTTCTGACCGCCGATCAGAATGTCGTCGAGAAACACTAAGACACCTTCGAGTCCAGCGAGAAGCTCTTCCATATAGCGTTGGAAGATTGCTACAGCCGTAGCGAAGCCGAACTGCAGACGGGTGACTCTGAAGAGACCCCGATGAGTGTTGACTGTTCGAAGGTCCGCTGTAGCTTGATCCACTACCTTCTGGTGGTAGGCCTGTTCTAGATCCAACTGTGAAAGCTTCTCACACCCAGCCAGTTTGGCGAACAGTTGATCGGCAGTTGGTAAAGAGTATGTTTCCCATCGAATGACTCGGTTCACTGTGCACTTGTAATCACCGCACAAGCGAATGTTCCCGTTCTTTTTGAGAATAGGCACGACTGGGGTCGCCCATGAGGAATGCCGTACTGGTTCGAAAATTCCTTGTTCGACCAGCTTGTCGATGGCGTCGTCCACCTTGGGCAGCAGTGAAAGTGGAATCTGACGAGCCTTGAAAAATTTGGGAGTCGCGGCAGGGTCGACATCCACACGAACAGGGGGTCCCCTGCTTCTTCCGAGTCCTGGCTGAAAAAGCTCGGGAAACTCGTCAATCACGTTGCGAACCGCAGCCGCTTCCACCTGAGGCGGCGATGTGTCGACATGAAGGACCCCCTCCAAGGAGATGCCCAGGACCGGAACCAGTCGCGCCCTAGCAGGCTCACACCAAACCCTTTGACAACCACAGGTTCCAATTTCATTTTCTTCTCCTTGAAGGACACGTCGGCTGTTACACTTCCGAGAACTTCGAGACACTGCTGCGTATAGGGGCGTAGTCGGAAGGCGCACGGTCTGATGCAGCTCTTGGAGATGTGGAGCTGGCGCATAACACGCGAGTTGATAACGGTGAAGGCCGATCCAGAGTCGATTTCCATCCGCAGGCTACGGCCATTGATCAAAACATCGCAGAACACAGGCGGCTCGATGGTGAAGACCTCATAATCCTTCGGTAATGGTCCCATCGTGTCCAACTTGTTATTGCCAACAGCTGACCGTCGACGTCCGGCTCTCGCCTTTTGGCGGCATGCTGCGACAATATGCCCCTTGTTATTGCAAAAATGACAGACAGCCCCAGCAAAGCGGCAAGTTTTGGGGTCATGCGCACCATTGCAACGCCAGCATGCATTCTGAGGAAGTGCCCTTGAATGGTGCTCTTCCGTGTTGCCTGTTGTGTTGCCGGTTGCGGCAGGCGGAGGGATTGGCCTCTGCGGTGAGGTGGTTCGATGAGGCGACCTTGACGCTGCGTCACCTTCCACCCGATACGTTTCTGGATCCACTGCAGCCCCCGATGTCGACGCAGAGGCGCGAATTTCAGTGGCTTGCGACTTGGCCGCCTCGGCCGCTCTTGCCATGTCCAGGGTCTTATTCAGCGTTAGTGCGGGCTCGGCGAGCAAACGTCGTTGTAACGCGTCGTCATGAAGGCCGCAAATGACGCGGTCTCTGAGCATGTCGTCGAGCATTCCTCCGAACTCGCAGTGCTCGGACAAGCGTCGGAGGTCTGCCACGAAGGTCGCCACAGGCTCCCCTGGACGTTGGTCGCGTCTGAAGAACTGGAAACGTGTGAAAGTCACCAACGGTTGAGGGACGAAGTGCTCCTGAAGCTATCGTGTTATCTCCTTATACGGCGTTTCGGCTGGCGAGCTCGGCGAACACAAGGAGCGCAAGATGGCGTACGTTGCACAGCCACAGACGCTACACAGGACGGCTCGTTTCTTCTCTGCCGTGGTTACGTTGTTCGCCACGAAAAAGAATTCCAGGCGCTCGATATACTGTGGCCAGGACGCAGGGTCATTAGGCGAAAACTCTTCGAACTGTACGTTGGAAGACATACCTGGAACGGTTGAGCGTTGTAGCCGCCGATACTGCACGTTTACCTCGTCGCCAGTGTTAAGTACCGAGCGAGACAGGACAGCCTTGGTGGACTTAGCGCGATGCGCCCCGCTTTACTAACCCAGATATATACAACATGGTCCTGTTCGAGAAGGCTCGGCGTTGAAGTGGCCGTGGCTCGCGTTGGCACGCGCAGGTGCGTCGGCCCATGCTCGCGCGCCGCGCTCACTATTATATATATATATATATATATATATATATATATATATATATATATATATATAAGTATATATATATATATATATACTATTTCTAACGCGACTACCTCAGTGAGCAGCTGAACTAGAATAAACATACACATAAAGAAAATACCATAAACACCATGGGACTAACAACTGATTTTCTTTTTTCTCCTCTTCTACTATGAACCCAACTTGAGGGAAATATTCTTTTCTTCTTTTTTGCTTCCTACTTCACCGAAAATTTAACCCCGAAGGAACATATTTTTCTTTCTCGTGCAGCACGAGAGAAGTTGCACTAAAGCAGTCAAACAAAGTCAAATTTGTCGTTAGTTGTTTATACAGCAGGAGGTTAGTCTGCCTGAACATAGCGGCATTGTTACCCACTGTAGATAAGTAATCTAGCCAGTGCAGTACGACTGCTAGCCTGGGGTTTTTAACGTGCGTCACGCAGTAGTGATAAACGACCACACGCCGGTACGATGCTCATCCAGATCGAAACGGGCAGGGGCGGGGATTGAACCCAGGATCCCTGGGTTCTGCAGCACGAGCTTTCGCTCCACGTGCTCCGAGCTGGTGCGTGCAAGCCCACTCGGCGATTCTCCGAAATTCCCTGTAGGGAGAGGAAAAGCGATGTAGTTTCAACTCAATCGCCACTGTTCGGCGGCGTCACCGGACACATCACGGTGCAGTTCTCTTCCGATGTAGTTTGTTGGTGATGAAGATTAGGCTCCTCCCACCGGTGACGTCACGATGCAGTTTCTCCCTCACTTTTTCTAGCATAGACAGGCAGGATGGCTAAACTCGTCAAACACAAAGATTATTTGTGTTATGACCGCCGTGGTTATGACATAGTTAGGGAGCAGCCGAAAGATTGCCGGGAAGTTTTCTTTTCTCAGAAACCCACAGATTCGTTTATCGTCGTGGCGCTTTTCGTTGAAGGGACGTAAAATCCCTACCTCGCACTAGGCGCCGAACAATAGCAGCACTAGAGAGCGCGCGGAGACGACCGCGGTTCATACGTGTGACGTCGCGAGAAAGGTTATCAGCTGCGACCAACGGTTTGATAGTCTCCAAAAGAGCACCGCGGAGTGTTGGGATAATTGCATTCTAAAATCAACACCATCGAGGTTGACACTCTGAAATCGCTCTTATTTCCGCCTATAAAGCAGAATTTTCTGAAACATGCCCCTGCCTTTCCATTTATTTCTTTCGGGATTTTGAATATGGTCAAAGTGTAGCCCGACGTGGCTAAGTGAGAACCAGCCGAGTAGGGCTGTCCACTTTTGGGCGGATTTTGCGTCCGGGCAGTTGTCCCCACATCGACGGGATAAAGTATTTTTACTGACTTCTTTTCCTAATTAATGACTATACACTTTTTCCACAAGGACGCAGCCATCTTAAGCGTCGCCACTTCTTGTTTGCGTTAAAACATCGTTTTGATCAGTTAACGCCGCTTGAAGTTGTTCACGAAAAATGCGTGACTAACACACATTCTCGTTTTGCCTCATCTATATTTTCTCGCATATTTCAGGTGGAAATATTTTATTATTTTTTCGTCCCGCACACCAGATACGGAACCCACGTGACTGAGAACGAAAGGAAACGAAAAACTTGTATCGGCCACGTGGGCTAGCAAAAGCGTCGCTGTGGTCGACTTTCCAAGAAATGCCAGACTGGGATTAATTCTGCTTTCATGAACGGAAAGAAGTGT
This sequence comes from Ixodes ricinus, assembly GCA_037355805.1. Lineage (NCBI taxonomy): Eukaryota > Metazoa > Arthropoda > Arachnida > Ixodida > Ixodidae > Ixodes > Ixodes ricinus. Next base: position 112,336 of record JAZHYW010040560.1, on the reverse strand, counting down.
AATATCAGGTTGTCAATATTGACAGTGATGCCTCCGAGCTTCCATCGTACACAATCAAACTTGTCACCTCCGATTCGAACAAGCACTATTGAACCTGTCGTGCACAATGGATAATCTTGACCCTGACGTCAAGGGTATAAAAACTCTAAAAGGACACCACCGAACGCGCCCGCACACTATGAGCTTTAGCAGGAGCTCCTCTCCTGAAAGTTTGTCATGGTTGCTCGTTAGCTCATAGAACTCGAACCATTTTAATTTCACAATTCCTAGAACCGAAAATGGCACGCAGTGCTGTTTCTCGTTGTCGCTCAGTTGAAACGCATCCAAGCAGGGGCGTTGAAACATGGGGACGGAGATGGGGGAGTCACTTCTGTTCCGCCCCTCCCCTAAGTGCCATTGAAGAAGGGGGCAGGGGACATAATTGTGGAAGAAAGGGAGGCGATCGCACTAGCAGCAGACCATAGCCCCCTATATAGTGCCCATACATTTCAGAAAGGTATACCGAAAAATTCGGGAGAGGGGTTCTCCCCCTCTTCTCTCCCGAACATTTTCAACGGCACTTCCTGGCTCCTATTTGTGCTTATGTGTGTGTGTGTGTAACTGTTGGTCGTACCTCTTTTTATATCCCTTCCCTCAGTTTTTCCTCGCTATCCCCCGTCGCCTCCTCATCTCTCACACACTACAGACGTCACTACATAAACCACCTCTGGGCGACCCCGGCAGCTTTGTTGACAGTCGCGGAAGATGAGCTTTGAAGCTGCGTACACCGCGCATGGCTCCATAACATCTCAAATTTCAGTCTTTGCCTCGATTCCGCACCGAAGATTTTGGTCTCAAAGAACTCCTTCCAAAGTTGTAAACGTCACTTTGTCGCCACCAATAACTTCCACAAACGACGATTTCGCTACGAGAAAGTTCAGAGTATTCGCAGCCTGCCAGGGTCAACCTAGACAGCATTGACTTTAACGCAGCGTAGGAATGTAGGGTCACGTGGACGCGACGTCATCAGTGCAGCCGCTCGATCGCCTTGCCTCACGGTGTGTCTCGAGCGCGCCCCGGTGAAGCTCGCCACGACTTTCTGTTTCAGAATGTCGCTGAAATGTAAGCACCGGAGAGTTTGGATGATTTACATGTCGTCCCACTTGACGCCATCGTCGCGCGAGTCCAATCAGCACGCTCTGCAAACTTCGGCCCGAACTTTGTGTCTGACGAGTTGAGCGTCCCCGGTTGGTGGTGGGTGTTGCGAATCGCATAGTTGTTGTGGACAGTTCCCGCAAGAAAACGACAGGATTTGTCACAGAGGAAGCTAAATAGACAGGTTTCACGCGGTCCTGCGTGACCACATCGAGACGCCCGTTGATGCTGACCGTGATAGTTTTTTCTCTTCGAGAAAGAACTTTATATGGTCCGTGGTAAGGTGGCGTGAGGGGCGCTCATACAACCTCTCTTCGCACAAATACGTGTGTGCAGGTTTGGAGGTCGTCGCTAATAAAAACCTTCCGTGGAGTCTGTTGTCGGAGTGTCACTGGTCGCACAGAGAAAAAGAAATCTCTCGTGTCTTTAAGAGAAGACGGGATGTCAGAATCTTCAAATGGTACATGTGTGAGAAATTCTCCAAATAACCTAAGCATAGCGCCATAGAAAAGCTCGGCTGAGGTGGAAGCGATGTTTGTTTTGAAGGTAGAACGGATTCCAAGGAGTACTAGAGGAAGGTGGCTAACCCAATGAGCACGATCTTCTTTCGTCATCACTGCTGCCTTGAGTTGGCGATGCAGCCGATCAACCATTCTCTTGGCTGAATGGTGGTATGCAGTGGTGTGTATACGTGGCGTACACCCAAGATCTTGGTGAAGGCCGTGAAAACTTTACATTGAAACTGTCGGCCACGGTCGGTTGTGATGGTGGACGGACAGCCAAACCGCGCGATCCACGTAGATAGGAAGGCTTGCGCGACTGCCTCTGCTGTTATGTCGCTGAGTAGAACAGCTTTCTGCCATCGCGTGAACTTGCCCACGCATGTCAAAACGTATCAAAACCGCTTGATAACGGTTGAGGTCGCACAATATCAATGTGGACATGGTCAAAACTGGCATCTGGAGGTCGAAATGCGTGGAGAGGTGTCTTCGTGCGTCGAAGTACTTTGGAATGTTGACATTTGCTGCATGTTTGGTTCTTCGACAAACGTCAACGTTAATCCGGGTCCTGATGTACCGTGCCATAACGAGGCGTTGCGTTGGACGAATGCCCGGGTGACTGAAATTGTGAATGGAGTGGAAGATAGCGTGTCGAACCCGTTGGAATATGTACGGCCTAGGTGTACCGGTTGGCACGTCACAGACAAGCTCGCAGTTGGCGAGTGGCAGTGTGACGGGTTGGAGCTCCAGTCGTAGGTTTTACAGCTCAGAGTCTTTCTGCTGTGCAAACGCCAGTTCCAAAAAAAGACTGACAACAGGCGGTGATGAAACAACGTCAATGCGTGAGAGTGCGTATGCTGGTGTGTTTTCCGTTCCGGCGACATGGCGTGGATCTGTGGTATACTCAAAGATATACCAGAGGTGGCGAATTTATTTCTCTGGCGGAGTAGGAGTTGTGATTTCCCGCGAAAAGCGTAAATCAGGGGCTTGTGGTCAGTTAGCATGAGCAAACTTCAACCTTCCATGAAATACCGGAAGTGCCGAACGGTCGCATAAATTGCGGAAACCTCGCGTCCAAACGTGCTGTAGCTTGTCTCCGCAGGTTCGAGCTTCAGTGAGACAAATCTAAGTGGATTCCACCCATTACCGTACTGCTGTAATACAGCTCCGACAGCAACATCGGAAGCGTCTACAATGACACGCGTCGGGGAGTTTGGCATAGGATGCATGAGAAGTGTGGCATCGGCAAGGGCTTGCTTGGCCGCGGTGAAAGCCTCCACTGCACTGGTGGTTCATGATACCTGTGCCAAAGACTTGCTCGGAGCTCGGAGCGTGTCTCTAAGAGGCTGAATGATTTGTGCGCAATGTGGGATGAATCGGGAAGCTGGAAAGGCCCGAAAATTTCCTCAGCTAACATAATGATTTGAGTTGTGGAAAGTCTCATATGGCTTCCACCTTAGATTGGAGAGCTTCGATGCCATCGGGAGTGATGCGGTGCAATACAAATTTGAAGGGCGTAGTACTATAGGTACAATGACGAAAATAATCCCTGGAGAAAGGGAACAAGAGGGACAAAGGACAAACACAAATCTCCAAACACAGCTAGGTGACTGGTGCGCGACCGAAAAATTCTGCCTGGTCAGGGTATCGAACCCAGGACCTCTCCATTACAGGTGGAGCGCTCTACCAACTCAGCTAACCATTGGTTAGACGTCAGTTGAGCAAGCGGGTTTTATCAGCTGCCACCAGTCTAACACCAACAAGGGTGACTGTTGCAGTTTAAGGTTATGATTATAATGCAATTAAATACAAAGGTGCAAGCGAGCTGGACAAGAATGACGAAAATAATCTCTGCAGAAAGGGAACAAGAGAGACGAAGGACAAGCAGAGATCTCCAAACACAGCTAGGTGACTGGTGCGTGACCGAAAAATCCGCCTGGTCCGGGTATCGAAGCCAGGACCTCTCCATTACAGGTGGAGCGCTCTACCAACTCAGCTAACCATGGGTTAGACGTCAGTAGAGCAAACGGGTTTTATCAGCTGCCACCAGTCTAACACTAACAAGGGTGACAGCTTGCAATTTAAGGTTATGATTATAATGCAATTAAATGCAAAGGTGCAAGCGAGCTGGACAAGAATGACGAAAATAATCCCTGGAGAAAGGGAACAAGAGGGACGAAGGACAAACACAAATCTCCAAACACAGCTAGGTGACTGGTGCGTGACCGAAAAAATCCGCCTGGTCCGGGTATCGAACCCGGGACCTCTCCATTACAGGTGGAGCGCTCTACCAACTAAGCTAACCAGGGGTTAGACGTCAGTAGAGCAAACGGGTTTTATCAGCTGCCAGCAGTCTAACACCAACAAGGGTGAAGCTTGCAATTTAAGGTTATGATTATAATGCAATTAAATGCAAAGGTGCAAGCGAGCTGGACAAGAATGACGAAAATAATCTCTGGAGAAAGGGAACAAGAGGGACAAAGGACAAACAGAAATCTCCAAACACAGCTAGGTGACTGGTGCGTGACCGAAAAATCCGCCTGGTCCGGGTATCGAACCCAGGACCTCTCCATTACAGGTGGAGCGCTCTACCAACTAAGCTAACCAGGGGTTAGACGTCAGTAGAGCAAACGGGTTTTATCAGCTGCCACCAGTCTAACACCAACAAGGGTGAAGCTTGCAATTTAAGGTTATGATTATAATGCAACTAAATGCAAAGGTGCAAGCGAGCTGGACAAGAATGACGAAAATAATCTCCTGGAGAAAGGGAACAAGAGAGACAAAGGACAAACACGAAATCTCCAAACACAGCTAGGTGACTGGTGCGTGACCGAAAAAATCCGCCTGGTCCGGGTATCGAACCCGGGACCTCTCCATTACAGGTGGAGCGCTCTACCAACTAAGCTAACCAGGGGTTAGACGTCAGTAGAGCAAACGGGTTTTATCAACTGCCAGCAGTCTAACACCAACAAGGGTGAAGCTTGCAATTTAAGGTTATGATTATAATGCAATTAAATGCAAAGGTGCAAGCGAGCTGGACAAGAATGACGAAAATAATCTCTGCAGAAAGGGAACAAGAGAGACGAAGGACAAGCAGAAATCTCCAAACACAGCTAGGTGACTGGTGCGTGACCGAAAAAATCCGCCTGGTCCGGGTATCGAAGCCGGGACCTCTCCATTACAGGTGGAGCGCTCTACCAACTAAGCTAACCAGGGGTTAGACGTCAGTTGAGCAAACGGGTTTTATCAGCTGCCAGCAGTCTAACACCAACAAGGGTGAAGCTTGCAATTTAAGGTTATGATTATAATGCAATTAAATGCAAAGCTGCAAGCGAGCTGGACAAGAATGACGAAAATAATCTCTGGAGAAAGGGAACAAGAAGGACGAAGGAGAAGCACAAATCTCCAAACACAGCTAGGTGACTGGTGCGTGACCGAAAAAATCCGCCTGGTCCGGGTATCGAAGCCGGGACCTCTTCATTACAGGTGGAGCGCTCTACCAACTAAGCTAACCAGGGGTTAGACGTCAGTTGAGCAAACGGGTTTTATCAACTGCAACCAGTCTAACACCAACAAGGGTGAAGCTTGCAATTTAAGGTTATGATTATAATGCAATTCAATGCAAAGGTGCAAGCGAGCTGGACAAGAATAACGAAAATAATCACACACACGAAAAATCCACAGAACCCTAGCCATAAGCAGCTTCGACGTAAAAATAGCTTAAAACAATCCCATATAGATTTTTCACGAAGTACTCTTTTAGGGGCCCTGAAAATAACTTTTTAGGGTGCAAAATATGGACAAGCCGAATAACCCTTTTCCGACCAGATTTCGTATTCTGTATCTAACCCCCCCCCCCCGATTTCGTGCACCTTTCTGGCCTCCTCCTTGCCTGCGAATGCCTCTTAATTGACATCACGTGACCTAGGCATCAATTGAGTTTCCCGGGCTTGAACATTGATGTCACGTGACGTGACGTCACGGGACCTAAAGACAAACGCTGGTTCCCCGCTAAATGCAGGGAACACATTTACGTCATGTCAGCTGTGCACGAATTCAGGTTCCCTGCTAAATTTAGTGGAAAAATTGATGTCACCTGAAGTCACGTGACTTATGACCCAATTGAGTTCTCCCCTAGCCTTGGCGGAAAAATTGATGTCACGTGGCCTGTCCTCACGTGACCTACATACAAATTCAGCTTCAAAGCCAAATTTATCAGAAAATGTTTGTCACTTCGACCTATGTACCAATTCAAGTTCCCCGCTAAATTTAGCGGGAAAGTTTACGTCACGTGACCTATGCACCAATTCAGGTTCCTCGCTAAATTTGGCAGAAAACCTTAAATTCGTAAATAATTATTTAGTCAAATATTTTTGTCGTCCTATTCACAGTTAGCTGCGTCATGATCTCATGACGAATGCTATCGCTATTCATAGACGACCAACAATTGTGGTTTCTGTAGCCATTATTTTAGACTGTTGTCACGTGACATCAAGAGTTTCCCACTATATTAATTGAAGAAATGCAGAATCATTGTGATAGTGCCACGTGCTACAGTAATATTATCTGACAGAGTAATGTCACATGAACGTGAAATAACATGGTTATGTAAGGTCATGTCACGCCATAGTGTCACGAGACGTCTCGAGACTTCACAATCAATGCTCTAAATATCGCGAAACAATTTTTCCGCTTAATTTAGCGGGGGAACACTTCACGAGACAAGAGGTTGTCAGGTGACCTCACATGAGGTGACGTCATGTGACCGTACATGCACCAGGATCCTCCGCGAAACAGAATAATGGCTGTAGCTGCAAAATAAGTTATTTTTAATGCAGTAGAGCCCGATTGAGCTTGCACATAAAGCTGGGTTCATGAGTGAGTTAAAACATTGTTATAATAAGGCGCCAACAAAAAATACCCTCACAGGAATTTTTTTCGTTTCTTTTTTTTTTTGTTAAAAACAGGCTTGGCAATTAATCGACCGATCTCATTAAGCGTTACGCGCATGCGTTACGCCGCCATAACTGTAGTTGAATGAGGCGGGTGCAAGTTCGTGATGCAACTCGTGGCGCTTCGTGTTCTGCTTCTCGCAGATCCTCAACGGGGTTTGCTCGTGCAGAAAGTCTAGAGTTTCCACACTGCATGGCGGCAGCGGTGGCGTGAGAAATCTGGCTGTGAAGTCGGTCTAGTGGTCGCGAATAATAACCCATAGAGTTATTATAATGCACGCTAGAGGTTCAACTGGCGCTAGTGTGCTGTTGCAAATTGAAGCAGACAGCAAGCAGTCGAATATTGACTTCCGGTAATGCATTTCTATGGAAAAAAGCGAGTGAATTTATTCTCTCTGCGCTCGATTATAAGAGAAAATATCACGCATATTTCGTACGTACTAGGCACATTGGAACATTTCCCAGTCACGCAGATAAAATAATTGGTCAGTTACGGCGTTTTTATATTAAAATCGTGGCATGAAAAACGGTGCTAAAACCACTTCGTACATGTATTTATGTGCACTGTCGGACACTGTTAGAGCGAACACGGCGTCGGCGCCAAACGAACGAAGGACATGTGGAAAACCGAGAGAGACGGCAAGAACTACGCAGTAACGCTGGATAAGTAACTCCTTGTGCTTGCAGACGATCAAAATAAATTGAAAGTAACGTAATATAGTTCGATTTTCAATAAATAAGTACGACCATATTCTTTCTGCTCATGAATATGTGTGAAGATGCTTGTTCTGTGTTCAAATCATCACCCGCAAGCTCCAAATCTTTGCAAATAGAGAGAAGCCAGAAAACAGGTGCCCGATAAAAACTGCCCGACATAGGAAATAATAAGAAAACACACCTTTCGTAGCCCACGTACTTTATTCTTTACATTTCGAACGTTCTTTTGTTTTTTTAACCCTCGTAAAGATACACGACGGGGTCGTTTTTTGATATAGTGACAGGACGGGCATGTTAGCAATATATAAGCACCAACGGAATACTGGCGAACTTTGAACATACTCTACATTCCTTTCGATCGTTATTTTGCTTAGAATCGTCACTCGTTTCTACATACCTGCCATGGAACAGAGGTTTGGGCCTGAAATATAGCGAAGCTTAACATCGTTCAGCGGTAAAGAAAAATGCTGTAACTAAAGCCATTACACTTTCACAATATTAATAAAGATACTACATACTATCCGGTACAACCGAAATAACAAAAGTTATTTATGTTATTTTCCGGCGAAGAGACAAAATTCATGCACGTTTTCCAATAGGAATACACAGGAAGACTGGAAAAGTAAACTGCATGCTGTCTGCTTCAATTTGCAACCGGAAGTCCCGTAGACACGAGCGCCAGCTGAGCCTCTAGCGTTTATTGTAATAACTCTATGTAATAACCCTCTGGCTCCACTACGTTGTAATAATATGAAATAGAAATATTGCTACCGTTACCTCGAAAACAATATTTATACAGAAGTTGTTGATGTGTTAATAATATTAATAATAATAATGATAATAATAATAATAATAATAATAGTAATAGTAATAATCTTTATTTTCGTGTGCCCAAAAACAAGCCGAATGTCTTCACTTTGGTGCACAAAGAACGAGTAAATGCCATTAGAACACAAAACAAATAAACCAGGCATCGCAGATAGGTAGGGATCCCTTCGAATTGCTTGCGGTAAATAGAAAAGTGTATTATTTCAATGCTTGCATTTTCAAAACGATTGAACAATGATTGCATGCGTGACATGGGTGAAGATCTGCAGATGGTATTGACATAAAAATTAGATTGATTCCTTGTCAAACGGGAGGGGACATGGATATTAACACTGGATAAAAGCGAATCATTATCTATAACTCCATTTACTATCTTGTGCAAAAAAATCAGGTAACGTTCTGTTCTTCTGTCAGACAACGGCCTCAGCAAGAACGTACCCAGAAGATTGTGATCAAAATAAAAGCGACGCTGAAGATAGCGGTCGTAAACGATGCGTATTAAGCATTTTTGCACACTTTCAGTTTTTGTTAACAGCGTTTCTAACAGAAAGAATTCCAAGCAGCAGAACTGAATTCAAGCCTTGACCTAACGAGAGAGCAAAATAAACAAATAATACAGGCAGGGTTTTAAATTGCTTCGCGATGCGAGATATCCGTCCATCTTTGTTGCGCTGCCAAGAATAGAGGACACATACGAAATAACCGTGAGTTCATTATCTATGCTCACGCCAAGGTCTCTTACCACAGAGATGCGTTTGATCGAAGTTCCTTTTAATACATAATCGTTATGTAACACATTACGACATCTGCACAGTGACAATACATTTGTTTTATGAGGATTCAGTGACAAGCTATTCACTTTACATCACTGAACTATGCGCGACACATCATTCTGGAAAGTTTCGCAGTCGACAGGAGTATGAACATTCATAAAAAGCTTAATGTCATCTGCAAACAACAGCATGCTCGGCATTTTCAACATATAATGCTAAATAATTTACGAAGATAATGAACAAGAGGGGGCCAAGAATAGACCCTTGGGGAACACCATAATATGAAAAGAAAGTTCTTGAGCGACTTGAGCGAACACGGTTGGGACGACATGATAGGTAACTTTGAAATCATCTGCACAGTTTTGCACAGCAACCATATCAAGAAAATAATGTAATAACAACTCATGTTTACGTTATCAAACACTTTTGACATATCAAATTATATACAATCAATTTGACCTCTGTTCATAAGAACAAGGGCACAGAAGTTAAAAAATACGCACAAATTAGTTTCAACTAACCGTCTCGTCAGGAAACCGTGCTGGCAAGATACACCTTTCTGGCTAAAGGAAAAATGAATTCAGGTTATGCGTAGCGCGTTTAAATAGCTTAGAAAACACAGACAATAAAGATAATGGGCGATAGTTATTAGTAAGAGAAGCGTCACCACGTTTGACAAAACGTACTATCACCGCGTTCATCCAAAGCGATGGAAAAACACCGGAACTAAGAGAGATGATAAAGACGTGATTCAAAATAAGTAAGAACAAATCACCACAAGTACAACCCTTAATAATAAAAGATGAAATGGAGTCAGCCCGAGTAGATAATTTTGGTTTTAGTTTCTTCATAGCTTCAGCGATTTCTTCGATAAATACTCTAATACCAGGCAAAAAGCACTGGCATTGATTTAATGTTCGTCGGCTGAACGGCTTGTTGGACGGTAGAGTAGCAGTCACTGAAGTTATCGGCAAACATATCTGTAACCTCTGCAGGGGCGGAAACATAGCTATCGTTAAGTGAGCGGTCGCGTAGGCAAATAATTTGGCTAGTATCGTGTGTGTGCTGTTTTGTAAACCTCCAAAAATATTTTGGCCTTCGGATCAAGGTTCACTCTATTCAGTGACGGTTTAAGCGCTTATCTGTAGCAAACAACATTTTAGCTAGAGCACGATAAATGCTTAACTAAGTATACCATAAAGCATTGCCAGTTCGTTTGAACAATCTGTGAAGGTGATTCTTTTACGCAAGCAAGTTTTTAAATCTTTGGAAAACCATTCGGGATAAATTGAAGGCTTGCAGAATTTGCTGAGGCACAAAAGTATCTATCGCATCTTTAACATTCAACGAAAGCTTCTCAGTCACTGTTTCCGTGTCAGCTATTGCAAGAATCCCGCTCCAGTAAAACTTTTCGAAGTATCTGTACATGCTCTCATAGTCTCCTTGGGCATAGTTGTAAGTAGAGTAACTATCGGGATATTGGCTCTTTACGTGGAAGGCAGAAAATAACCTCATACTGATGGGTGAAACTCAACTGTTCGAACTAACGAATTTATAACAGTGATCATGGGATCGACTGATATGTTAGATAAATCAAGATCGAGAACATTTCCAGCGCTATTCTGAATTCGGTTAAGTTGATCAAGGCCACAGTAGTCCATGAACGACATTAACCGTGAAGCTTTGTTTGATGTTATAGGGTTGTTGCAATTAGCGAACCTCAGCGGGCAGTTCCCTCATGCAAGATTAAAATCTCCATATATGTGTTCTCTGTATTTAGAAACACTCTATTTGTTTACTAAGTGTCTCAAAATGTTTATAAAAGTTACTTGATCGGAAAGTGATGGAAAATAATAGTTGGCAACTACATAGTTGAAGCCATCACCTGCCTTAATCTCTACCCAGACACTCTCAGAATACGATTCCAGGTCAAAACGACGATGTGACGGAAGAAATATTTCTGTAGCAATTAAGACGCCACCACCAAACTTTTTACCAGTGGTGATTTCGATCCCGGCAGATACACTTTGTATCTAGGTGTAAAATAGTTGGAGTCGGGTATCCCATTACAGAGTCGTAGCTTCCGTGAGGCAAAAAACATCAAACTTCATTGTCATTATCTTAGGCATGAACTCGTCGGCCTTCATTCGCAGGCCCCTCACGTTTTGATAGCAGACATTAATCGTTCTAGCTATTCTCGCGTGTTACTGTTTCCTCATTTTGAACACGCGCATTTTCAAGGCGACCGAAAAACTGGGGGAAGATACCGCCCTTGAGCAACAACTTCGGGTTTGATTAGAGCTGCAAACTCTGTCTCGTCGCAAGCCAAGTGGAGTGACGAGTACGAAGCAAACCTAGTTGTCATCTCAGAACAAACAACAGCAACAAACAACAATACAATGTCAGGAACAGACGTGCTCGGATCAAGCCTGGACACAAATAGCGCGAAGCATCGCACGGGGCGAGAAACAGCATTCACCTTGTACGATTTTGCGGTAGCAGACGACGGCTTAGCTCGATCGTCACCGGGGCTTGACCGGAATGAAACCGTCGTCCGTCGTGCTCGCTGAATTCGCTCCGTCGATACCCCGTAATCCAGAAACCAGTGATGGGAAATTGCATTCGTCAGCACTCACGGTGCTGACGAGCGCAATTTAATAAAATATAGAAGTCGAGATCTATTAAAGAGATATGCTTATTGTGGTGTTTATTTTATTTGCAATTTTCGCCCTTCATCTTCGAGAGATATATATATTTCTTGTGATTGTCTCCTGAAATTCGCGTTTGTTTTAGCAGTAAAATTCCTTCGTACAAGTCCTCGCCGTTGTGATTAACACCTTACCATTCTTCTGAATTAATCTTTTGCACAATTCAGGTTATGAAATTGGAGCATATTGGTTGTCATCAGATGTCGCATCTTGACTCGCTATACATGGCGTCACTTTCCTTGCACTTAAATGTGTCCGAAAATAATTTAGAATTCCTCAACAAAACGTTAACTCTGAAAAAGAAAAAAACGTTTGAGTACGTATTTTGGGCATTTTCGCCGTTTAGGCAGTCTATATATAGTCGGCGCATTTTTTCCTAATTTGCATGAAGACTGGGTAGTTGAACTATAATCATATTTTCTTTTCTTACAATACCTGATTTTAGGTGGACTATGAGGGTCTTTTTTAATCAAATCCTCCAATTTGACTGTGCGATCATTTTGGCAATAACTCTGCGAGGAACAGAAGAACAGATTGTAAAATAGCGGCGAAGCCACGAATAAAACAGTAAAACTAAAGACGAGGTTCGCTTTCATGGAGACGTTGCGAGGGGTTGTATTGTGTGCACTCCCAACACCACCTAGAATAATCAAAGTTTGCGAACAGCCTTCACTACTTCCTGGATACGTCATCAGACCCGGATGGTATCAAGTATCAATATAAATTTTACCGAATTATCCAAGCTCCACAGAGTCTGCTGGGAACGTAGATATAGTCTGTGAACGCGCTCGTCCTAACTGTATTAAAGATTAGAAGTAATTAAATAACCAAAAATATGGATTTGATGAACGCGCGTGCAAAGTTGTATTTCTTTTGGCTATTTGCTTTAGAACACTTACTGCTGAGGAAGAAGTAAGCGCGTGCAGTGCGTGCAACGCGCACGCTCCCTAGTGCTTGAGTAATTTACCGAAAGGTCTATCCGGTTCGAGCCGAACACAAAGTGTCCTTCGATGCCTTGACCGGACAGGAGGTCGAGCCCAATGCTGAACCATCAGTCGGGTCCAATCTTCGCCCAAACTCCATCTCACGGTCGATGGCATCAAAATGGTTGTGAACGGGCTTTCATTGTTCTAGTTGGTGTTGGTTCAGCCGACAATGGAACGGCTTACGGGAGTATAATGCAACACAAACTTGGATAATATGCTTCGGGGTCAACTGTGTGTTAGGAGTACGGTTTTGGCACCTGAGTTCCGATATTTTGTGCATGTTTACAGCCGATAATTTAATATTGAAGAAGCATAACGTGGCAAAACATATACCATTTTGAGAGGTGTGTAATACCTTAACTCGAAACCTTGCTACGCAACCTACAAATGAGTATACTGGACAATGATAACTGCCAACCAGATTGAACGTATCCAGGCATTTACAATTTTCAGTATTAGGACTGCAGTCTTGAAACAAACAAAATGTGTCTTATAGTAAACATTGAGCCCTTTATTTATGGTTTTCGAACATAAATCCGAAACATGTAGCGACAAGTACATTTATATTTGTTGGTCACCTGTTTCCATTAGGGCAATTTACTCCGTTATTATATATGGGAGATAGTTAGTCAACGAGCGACGTATTTGTAGGTAGTAATTGGTACCAGCGAAAAACCCGGTCACGCGGCGGCCATCCTCATTATCCGGGAATGTTCATAAATTTTAATTATACATAAATAAAATGGCAAATCTTTGATGTTCAAAACTTCACGATAATATTTGTAGAAACGAGGGAGATATTGTGTGTCGTTCAAATATAGGTGACTGAAACTGACTGATTCATTTATCAAATAAAAAGACAATGAGCGCGTTGAAGAGCCTTTTATACTTCCTGACAGCTTTAGAAGTGCAACGCGTTCCTCAATATGTTCCGGCTTTTGGCTTCACGATTCGCTCTTCGGCGCTCTTATCTGATTGTGCTAAGATAATATTGGCTGCAGGGTGACAATCAGACGCTTTCGGCTCGCCACTTCCTAAGTTTCTTGAGTTGTCGGTGACCAGATTTGAATACAAGAACTGCTCGAGAGGCTCCGCAAAAAGAAATTAAATAAACAACACTCGGCTAATTGCTTAGTGAGGCGAGCCACAATAGGCATTAGTGATGTTTTCGCAGCGCGTCAGTCTATAGGAAAAAAGTGTAAATAAATGATTTTCCTTATTCGTGACCTCAAAGAAATGTCGCTGGTAGTGAGTAACGATGTGACACCCTGTCTTTGGCGATTCGAGGGGCGGGGCTTCTTCTACATTTCTTATACTACAGTTGATATATGGATCATAAGTCCGTAAGACTGTTCGTCAAAAGACAATTCGTGGCAGTTCAATTGCGTTGCGTCAGGTAGGGCATTTCGTCACAGGGCAATTCGTCACAGGGCAATTCGTCGCGGTGACGGTTTGTCAGACTAATAAAATAACTCTGTTTTTTCGTGCCCTTTTTCTAGTGCCCAGCATGCGTTGCTCTCAACTGAAAAATTTCGGATGAAGCTCAATTGACACAAACGTTTGGTGTCTTGTAACAGGTGGTTGAATAGTTTTTACTTTCGGACTAGACGATGTTTGATTTCCCGGGACTCCAACACAATCCGGGTACATGTCGTCCCGGTATTTATAAAATGTTACTCTACCCTATAAATTCATCTACTCATAGTGATATGTTTCGGGCGCACGCCTCGATGATGTTTGTGCTATCGGTTCTGTTGTAGCGTCAATAACTGCTTGAAGGCGTTTTGTCACGTGCTTCCTGCTTCCTGGACACCCTTAGCTAGACGACACCGCTTGAGGCTTGGCTTGACTACATTTCAGCCAGTGCCTGCTCTTTCTCAAGCGACTCCAGGAACATCCAGATATTCGGTGATACACAACCAACGTGCGCGCGAAACATTTCACTATGAGTGGGTGCATCTACTATGGTAGAGTGAAAATTTGTGAATAAATTCGTTTTGAATAACTTGCTACTGTCTTCAGATTAGTTACTGGGGCGTCTCGAACCCGGATTGTATCGGAGTCGCGGGAAGCAAGCATGAGGCCTTGCATTGCGTAATGCTACAGCGCAGACATAATTTTAAAATGATCAGATGTTCCGCCTCATCATTCGCTGAGCTGATTTCCAAGATTGCAATGATTGGCTCTTGGGTATTGGGCGGGTAAGTAGACGCGCAGGCATTTTTTAGGTTGCTCGTTTCTAGCGTCGTGACTGGTTTCTCGATACTCTCATCTGCTAATGCCGCAATCGTTTTTGCTGAGGAGTGAAATAAGATGGGCGGTACACACCACGCCCAGCACTTCTTAAGATGCCAAAAACTCATTAATCAAAAATCAAATGAAATATTGATAACAAAAGGTTTTACAGCGGAGCTGTTAAGGGCTAGTTTCCCCAGGATCGTGTCCGGCAGCAAATAAATGTCGACACAACATTCTGGACAGCTACCACCATCAATAACGACGGCGGCAACCAGACAACCGGCTTCCCGGTTGTCTTGTTGCCACGTCGCTAATAGATGGCGGCAACGTTTCCAACCTTTCCACTCTGGCTTGCCGACTTGCGGCCGGCCATTACTTCATTCCCATCATAGTGCAGCTTCGCTGGTCTTCCTTCACCAGAGTGGAAATGCTGAAAGTTTTTTTAATGCAGCTTGCAGTAACATTATGAGCATCAACGCCCCAAATACTATGAGGCGCCTTTTCACCTCGAGTTTTTCAGCAGTAATTGTTGAGCTTACAACATGATACAAGCGACGTTACCGATGGCCATTGACAATACCGACAGACGCTGCCTCGGTTTTCGACCGACAATGTGCCAATCACCTAGTAGTTAATTGCTTCAATGGAACGTTCACTCAGCTAATGAATCGATTAACTCTGGTCATAAAATTATATACATAAATAGCTTTCACCACTTTCAGTTTTCGTAGAATAAGGAGGACATTAAAATATTGTATTATACTAGCAGGCAATAATTAAAAAAACTCCGATACAAACGATACCATTTCATTGTATCGTTTTACTTCGGTTTTGTGCATACGTGTCAAAAAGCAAAGGTTCCTTTGTATGGAGTGATTAAATTTTCTACGGATACCGGCTTCGATCATCAGTAGAAGAGGCAGGAACAAAAAGAAGGATGACTCGCGATTACAGCATAGAAAAAAAATCTTTGTTAACATAAAGTTATAAAATCAGCCAATTGGGTCCTACAATCTAAAAAAGCCCTACGTGCCTTTACTTTCCCGCACAACACTCGGAGAGCCATTCACCGCAACTTGCGGAGGCAGCTCAGCGAATGACGATGCTGAAACATATGGTTAGACCGAAAAAACGCAGTCTAAGTTGTGACATTAAGCAATGGTAGCGTGACGTTTTGCATTGGTTAATCTCACAACTCGGACTGCGGTTTTCGGTCTAAAAATTTTTCGGCATCGTCATTCCCTGAGCTGCCTCCGTAAGTTGCGGAGATTGGCTCTTGGAGTTTTGTGCAGGAAACTAGACGCACGGTCTTGTTCTAGAGTGTAGTTGTTGATCATATAATATCTGCTGAATGAAAAACTCGAAAGCTTTAAGATTTACCAAACTCCGAAAATCTACACTAAAATGTGCAAGCTACTTATTATTGAAATTAACTAAATAGTATTTTGAATGATTGCCACAATCTCAGCCGGCGTTTTTAAGACAACTCATATTTGTCTTTCATACAAATTATCCAGTGTGGTGATTTTTATCGAAAAGAAGTTTGAATGATAACCACTTACGTATGCCAGTGATATAAAAACAACCGATCAGCGTCGATATCTTCTAGACATGGCAGGCGTTGTGGCTGACTCTGGCTTTCGAGAAGTTTCTTGTGAGCCTAGAAGGGAAACGGAATTCATAGTCATCAAGTACTGCGTACTTTTGTGCCACGTTTTATGGAAGATTACCGCTGACCTGTGAGCAGTTCGTAGATGTAACACCATGCGTATACGTACCAGAAAAGATGCCTCCAGCCCTTTAATATCGGCGAAGTTTTCAGAAAACGTGCTCCACGCCATTGACCTGTCCCAACAGTAAAATAAAAGATCATCATCAGAAGTGCACCAAAACGTAGCTCCAAGACATTTATTGTTTACCTTTAATTTTGTTGTCTCTTCTGTCTCATTACTATATAAACTCTCTACACAATGCTGAGGAGCTTCGAAGCTTTCCGTCGCCTTTTGTGACCACCACGTATGTAGATTTCCGTCTAGGAAAAAGTTTCTGCCTACAAAAAGTTACAAAATGTATCAATATTAAAGCGTGATTTGCTGCACCATCTCATGCATAATAAGGCAATCAAATACCTTCTAAACCAAAAGCGTGAAATATTTCGTGTCCGATTACAGATCCAAGTGTTCCCATTATTACAGATCTGTTAGTTTTGAAGATTGATAGACAGACTTCATGACTTGATTTATGAAACAAAAACTTGAAGTGCACCGTAATCTACATGTATTCTAAACTTACGATGGAAGGCCAAAAGCATAAATTGGATACTGCAGATAAACCGCTGGCAAAACTGAAATAGACCAAGAAAACGAAAACAAACAATTGTTCCCACATTTTCAGTGAGCTATCATGACACGAACAAAACTTTACCGTTTGAATTTTCTGGCAGAAAATGAGCGCCATTTACAGTCATCGAATTGATGGGCCATCTGAAAGATTGAATGCAACGGGATTGATTCAACTTGTTAACCAGCTAAATGACAGTAAAATAAAGCCCAAGTGGATACACCAATATACTGTTTTTATTGTACTAATTACGCCTGGACATGAATGAGCGTTGACGTACCAGCACAACATATTTGGCTCACATGTATACATAACCTTTTAACAACACACACCGCATTTCTTATTTCCCACCGGTCGCGAATGCCGAAACATTACGTCCGCATCTATACCTATGGGTACAGTAATCAACCTTAATGCGGATTTGAACAGAACATCATCAGAGACAAGACGCATGGGGAAAAATAAACACAAAACACAATTACTTAAAAAACTGAGAAATTTAACGTTTATACACCATTTGTTGGTACAGGAAGGATATCGTTTGGCATAATCAAAGAAAAGCAACTGATTCGTAGAAATGCTAGATACGAGCACATGGTTCCAATAAACAAGTCGCGCTACAGTCTACCCCCTTTCCAAGGCGACGTGTTCGCAAATTACATTAAATTCAAATACTGTATGAGGATAAAACTGATGACCCTTGCACGAAGGTTTCATACTTCGATTCAGTAATTTTAAACCAGAACTGGGTTCTTAGATCTAAGTTACGATGCATTTTTTTTTTAAATATGTGGGATTAGTACATTTATTATATTTTAACTATGAATATGTTGGAATAGAGTGAATAATTTTATAAATCATTCTAAATGTCGCTTGCGCTGTAGAACCACCCTTCACTCGACAAAATAATATATAGGATTTCCCCTCCTTCCAGAACGCAAAAAACAGCTAATCACTGCAGTCCATACCAGGGTCCCAGCGAATGATGAAGATCAAAATACGATTAGACAAAAAGAAAAAAAAAAGAAGAAAATGCATAATGCACAGAGATTGATCATGAGGCCTTATTTGCTCAACGTCAATCCGCAGGTTGCTTTTTTCAGATCTGTGGCATTCTGAGCTTAGTAATTTGCAAAGATCCTTCTGTTTAAGGCTAGAACGAGCGGGTTTTATGGATGATCAGACTTGAGGAAGAAAACGAGAATGGACGTGTTTGTTCGTCCCTTCTCGTTTTCTTCCTTAAGTTTAATCATCCTTCTGTTGTCCGCCTTGATTGACTCTCTCCGTGTTCTGCATGCAAGGCTACACACAGACGTTCTTTTTATTTAAGCCTGTTGGGGTTCATTCCTGCCCTTTATCCCGTCTCCTGGCGTTTTCGATCTTGATGAGCATCGAACCGGGCCGCGTTAGATTAGCCATTTTTTCGTGAGGTACAATCAAGATTCCCAGGTAAGCACTTGAACTTCGCTGGTTGTATTGCTCATCTACAACGAAATCACCAGAGGCCATTTCACGGCAAACGAAATTCCAGCTGTCTAAAAAAATTTACTTTGACTATGTAGTAAAAATATTTAAGAAAGAAGAAACTACTTATTACTCTCTTGTTCTGTTATACATTGTGTGTATCCTTTTTAGTTTGGAGATAGCACTGCTCCTTTTGAACTTCAGGTAGGTTTCTAGGAAGGAATCATTTGGTGATACCTTTCCAACCTGAAAACATATTTTGAAACAAAACAAGGAAAACAGAAAGATGAATTGTTTATCTACGAAAGTATTTTTAAAAGGAAGTTGAAGAGGGTTTGAATATAAATAAAGTGCTAAATTTTGAATTTAGGCATATTAGAAATTACGTTTGTAAAGCTGCGTTTTGATTATGTTAATAGAGCGTCGTAATCGCCGATTAAAAATTTGGTAGTAGTCCCGCCCTCTGCTGCACTCCGAACAGAAGACAGTACGAGAGCGAAGGTAAAACTAGCAAAAGAGACGTCATTGACGGGGTCAGATGACCTTTGGTCGCCACTAAGCTGGCTCAGAACTGCCTATGATGATGTCACGACGACATCGTGAGAAAACCATTTACGGAGAGGCTCGCCTTATGCCCTGCGGCATTCCCTGGATAATAATACAAAATATAAACAGTGTACACTCACTTCAACCTAATTTAACTGTGATAATCGAATTCACTAGTAAAAAAACTACATAAATCTGCTCCAAAACTAGGCTTCTTAGGAAGGGCTTTAGTTTCGTTTTAGAAATGGATAGGCTATATTATTTATGTTATATAATTTTTTAGGGGAAGAGATAGAAGAGTCATGCCTCTAGCGGTACGCTTCAGTTATGGAGTCAACAAACCGTATTTCATTGTTTGTTTTTGTTCCAAAAAATCGAAGACGACGATTAGAAGGCCGCAGCTCGTGCGACCAAAGGCCCGTTCACACACTCGCGCTCGGAACGACCACTATGCTTACGAACGAATGCAACCGCTGTGACTTCAACGACAACTGTGCGCGACGTGTACACACACATGCAACCGCATGCAACCATACGAATCAACAGCCAATGAGAAACGAGCTTCAGCTCTTGCTCCTAGCCAATATTAAGCAATCTAGCTATGCTTAAAACATGGCGGACGGTTTCCTGCCCGACGCGAGATCCTCACCGGAGCAGGCGGAGGTTTCGGCTACGGCGTACACTCACGAAGATCTGCTGTGCGCCTGCAATAGCTGTGTAAAGGCTGGTTCAGACATCTGAAACGAACCCGTTATCCACGACTGCCTCCGTTGTGACCGGAGCGACCGGAACAACCGCTCTGCGCCGCGCGTACACCCCTGCAAGCACTGCAACAAGCGCAGCGGGTCGGCAGCACGGCGACCGCCTCTCCGCCGCCGTCAGCTGTTTCAACGGTGCCTCTAGAAAGAGGGGACGCGCTGCCACTCCCTTGCGTAACAGAAAATAGACAGACTGTCTTCTATGACCTTAATTTTTTTCAAGAGACGGCTTCCAGGGTAGTGCATTAAAAAAGAAAAAAGATGCAGTACGCCGTCTTGCACGATCACGACTTTAATACACGACTTTGCCAACAATACTAATCTCGCTACACGCCTTTTCTACGATTATAAAAGACGATGTAATCTTAGCAGCGATATAGCAACGTATAAATAAAATTTCGTGATCAGATTGACGTTGCGAGCGTTCAGGATTGCTAACACTAATCACCTTTCTCGGGTGACGAAAACGCGTGAAAATTCGCATTTTTTATACGGTACGCACCAGTAATACCTTGAACTTGAGCACACGCATGAAATGCGCCAAATAAGAAATCCGGGTGATGTTCGAGGGCACAAATGCTAAGAAAGCACCACTGTAGTCGAAGTAAACAAACACGACGGCACGGGCGTATCTGCTGTCTTCAGAGTGCCGCCACGAGATCGCCGCACGAGTAGGGGGATATTCCCTTCTATACTTCGTTTCAGCTTAAGTCCAGACGCAGGCGATACTACAACCGCGAGCATGTGGCGGTGAGCAGTGCTTGCACTGCGCGAGTGCGCATGCCTGGCAGAGGCGCTGAAAGCAGGAAGCTCGCGCTTCTAGCATCGGCTGCGTCTGGAGTTAAGCTGAAACGAAGTATAGTACGTGCTGGGTTATCATAACGACACACGACGAAAATTCACAGTCAAGGATAGCGCTTTTACGGGGAACGAAGAGCTTCCACCACGCCGTCCACGTCGACGATCATCACCGACATCATGTTCGCAGATAGAAGGAACTCGGCACGACCGGCATGCAACGCGCGTGACCAAGTTCTCCTCGACCTGTGATTGGTCTGTCGTTGCGGTCGTTCCCGGACGTAACGAAAACGCTCAGCCCGGCTCAACTCCCTGCGTTGCGAACCAACACGAACGAAACGACCGTTTCGCGCTTCGTTGCTATGGTAACTAGTCGTTCCAACCGGTTGCATTCGTTCGTAAGTGTAGTGGTCGCTCCAAACGTAACTGTGTGAACGGACCTTAAAGCACTGGTTTGAACGAAGCACTCCTCGTGCCCAGACCGTGTCAGTCGAGGTTCAATAGGAACCTTTAGCAAACCGGTGCCGTGCTCCGCGTACCGGACTTTGAAGCATGCTTTCAAGCGCGCGCTTCGAGGTCATGGTATCACCCGGGCGCACGCTTAAAAGCATGCTTCAAAGGCTCCGGTAGTGCGGTGCGCGGAGCACGGCAATGGTTTGCTAAAGGTCCCTACCATCTTTTCTTCCCAAGCGCATGTTTCGTGTCTTCAGAAAGTGAATAAAGCACGTGCCATACGCATAAACGCCGTTCGAACAATCTCTCTAATACCCCATTCACACGGCAGCGTAAAGGTACCTTTAGCTTAGGTCCCTTAGCTGAAGGTACCTGTAATAAACGGCGTTCTTGATCACACGATAAATAAACGGAGCACCTTAAATTGATGTCGATTGCATCCTTTCCGGATGTGTCCCACAGAGTTCCAAGACAGTACGTGCTTGATTAGCTCTGGCGGTCTGCGGTGATAGGATTCGTGCATGGCGCTGTTACGTTCGGTGATCACGACAACGACTCGGCAGTCCCGAGTTGTTCTGGAAGCGTTTATTGCCCGTCAGTTAGACGGAGAGAGCGCGCTTGCTCGTCGGTGCAGCCGATTATATATATGCTCCAGAATAAAGCCCTATGATAAAGGCACGGTGGCTAGAAGGGGAGGTGTCAGAATAGCTCCGTTTGCTCCGTGTGCGGCGGTGGGCTAGTGTATTATGACGACGAGAGGCGGCGCGCTCATCGACTCTGGCATGCCAATTGCAGACGCCGCGCCAGGAAAGACTCGTTCGTGTCTCTAGAAGGGTTCTTTTGTGGTGCTCTTCCTGGGGAGATTGCCCCTTGAACGACTAACGGGGTGTCGGAGAGCTAGTTAGGAACGCCAAGAATTTGATATCACAAATATTAAGTGAAAGTAAAAATATGGTGTAATATCTTTGAATGTAATCTAGAAACCTATCTTCTGCAATTATTCGATGACAATCAACAATCAAATTAACTTTTATGTCCGACCAAATAAATGTAGCAGGCTTTAGAACCAATTGCGAAGGAGTCCGGCGTTTTGGGCATACTCGGCCACGAAGATGTGCATGCGTACTTTTTGTTTTTACAGAACTCAAGGCTACAAATTGAACAAAAAGTATACCGTCGAATTGTGAGAGTTCCCAGCCGTGTTTCACTTGAATGTTTGATTGAGGATTAGCAACCCTAACTAAGGCGAGCGCCTTCGAAATAGCAACCTCTGGCTTCGGTCGTACCGCAGAAGCGCCCGTTTTTCTCCCTCATGAAACAACAAATTTCCGCGCAACAACAAATTGCCGCGCGTATATGGGCGCCTCCCAGTCTACACGGAAGCAGCCAAGGCGAGCAGGAAAGCCTTGCGCCAATCTCGTCATTCCGCCACGAAGCCACCGCCCGCGGCAAACCACCATGCCAAGCCGCCGCGAAGCGAGCCGGAGCCAAAGAGCGGATATAACTCCATCCGCGCTCTTTCCTCCTTTCTTCATCACTCGTAGAGAACCAGCCGTAGGAGCTAACAGCGCCATTGTGGGGCGAGAGTTGACTCAACTTCCCCGGAAATGTACGGAAAAGTCACATGGCCCGCCCTTCCTCGACGTCATCTTGCACACTCTGATCAAACCGATGTCCCCTCGGGATCTTATGCATCGCCAAACTCATTAACTCCCTGACCTCATGAACTCACGCCCATTAACGAACTCATGAGCTCACCGACCTCGTAAATTTACGCCTCTCCCCGAATTCGCTCCTCTCACTCCTTCTCAAACTCATGAGTTTTCCAGGCTTACGAACTCCCTCACCCTCATTTCACGCCTGATCAGTGAGAGTGAGTAAGGTGAGTGAGTGCGCTAACGAGTGAGTTTTACCGAAGTATTGTTACGTGACCTTGATTACGTGATCTTAAGCGTGGTGAAGCCCAAAAAACTACCACTAAAAAAATAAAAGAAGGAATTTGCGCCGTGATATCGAGCATGACGTAAGCACGTGAAATGTACTATTGGCGAATTCGGTTAGTTAATCGCACGAGAACCCTTGCTAGAGTGTACTAGAGAGGACGAGTGTGGCCACCAGCTCCGCATGTGAAAAACAAAGACTAATCTAAGCCACTTCGTTTGTAGTGCCCTCTCGGCCGCTTCGAGCGAGGTGGTTCGGATTAGCTGTTTTTTATGACAAACGCGTAGCGTTCCAACGCCAAGCTCAACCAGCACACTGGTCAAGGTCGTAGGAGCAATAGAACGCCGGGCTATATTTTTTGCACAACCTAACGTCAGGCGTCACGTCAATACATAATGTCACCGCGACCTGACTTGTCGTCAGAACGCCATGCGACATCACGACGACGCCTTGATGTCAACGTCGCCATCGACGTTGACAACGCGCTTTAGACGACATCAACACTGCGCTCTGACGTCATATTGCGTTGACAACGACGTCGACGTCAACGTTGACGTTGACGACGACGACGACGACGTCGTGCGACGTCAATATGACGGCGTTCTTGTCAATGCGACGTCATAAAGTCGCTTGATGTCAGGTCTTCGACGGCGTCGTCGACATGACGTAACTCGATGTCCCGACGAAGTCCCGCCAACTTCATGGCGTCGACGTAGACGTCATCGTTGACGACGACGACGTTACACGACGTCAAGACTTCGTCGTATTGACGCGCGGACGTTGATGTTGGCGAAGGTGTCGACGTTACACGCCGTCAAGGCTTCGTCGTGACGTTGTTGTGATGTTGACGTTGACGATGACGTCAAGACGATGTTAACGTGACGTCATAGTGATGTTTGACGTTGCGTGGGGCGTCGATGTAAACGTCGGCACCGACGAACACGTCCACGTCGTCCTCAACGCGGCGTGATGTCACGACCGTGTTACAACGGCGACTTGATGTCGCGTAAAGGCGTCGCCCTCAACGCCACATCACAACCGCGCTTCAACGGCGACTTGATGTCGCGAAACGGCGTCGTTCTCGATGCGACGCGATGTCACGACGGCCTTACGACAGCATCTTGGCTTCGCGTAACGCCGTAGTCGACGATAGCGTCGTGGCGTAGTCGTAACGTCACGTCGTCATGACGTGGTGTTTTTACGTGACCTCTGACCTTAAAATCTAGAAAAGCACAATAGAGCCCCTAAAAGGCTATATTGACCATATGATCTTGACCTGTGTCATCGATCTCTTCGATCGCAGCGAAGGCGGCGCTGCGATTGAAGTGGCTTGGTTCCGCCTGACCGCTTTCCACAATTTGTGGTGCAACTGAAAGCATGAGCGGAGCCTGTAGCTCGCCCCGCTCAGTCGTTTCTAGTTCACTCTATCCTTGCCACTTTCACCGGGAACCAAAAACGCGCCAGCGGCGCACCACGTGGCCCTTTCTCCCCGGACACAAAGCGCCGGCAACTGGGGTTCTTGTTTGCGTGGGTCGCGCGTGAGCTTTGTTAACTTCTTTGATTATTTTATGGTAAAATAGGCGCGCTGTATGCACCAACAACATACATTCGGACTCTGATATGTGTGTAAACACAAGGGGCTTCAAAATATTTTTCGAAACGTTGATATCACCACAGTCCTGACAACCTACAGAATCTTAAATTATAAAATTAATGGGAGTGCATATTAATACATCCGTGTGGTGCGGCACACACATGCGCTAATGTTTAAGATATTTTGTTTGAATTTTGGAAAAACCGTTGCCATTTTACGAGACTCCCAAGAAGGCTTACCTACGTCGCTGTTCCTATTCTATTTTCTTGCTATTACCTTTTTTTCTGGATTCCTCAATCTTCTTATTACGCCCTCCTCTTTAAAATTGTAATGTGCGTTCAAGTGTCGAGCTGCAGAACTCTCCATAGTTTTGTTTTACAGCGCTATAATAACACACCACGCCCCATTGCGAAGTGACCTCACGCAGATTAAACAAATTCTTTAAAAATAGTTGGCTTCCATTAAAACATTTTATCTTTATTCTAATTGTTTTTGCTATATTTTCTAGGAGTACAAATGAATGTTTGTCTCAATGGCCTGGTTTTCTACCTCGAACCAGCTATCGGCGAACATTGTTTCATCTGGTTCCCTTTACGGATTCGGATATAACGATACCGGATACTTTCTGGCAGACAGGCTGCCCCGATGAAATTCCCTCGAAATACTCTGCCACCTCCACGAGAACAAGGTCACCGAACTCCTCGAACACATCAACGAGGTTTAAAGAAAGGACCCCCCCCCCTACCCCTCCGAATGATAGGAAGCCAATGTTGTCGTCATTCCCAAGCCCGGCAAGCCACCCGCGACAATCACCAATCTACGTCATATATCTATGACTTCTTTACTTGGCAAGCTTATGGAAAATATCGCCCTACATCGCCTCAACTGGCACCTTGCACCCACGATGGTGGGCTTCCGTTCTCACGTGAGCACCTAGGACGTGGCGCGCAGGATACAAGACGTCTATGCCTTTCCAAGCACGGCCCAACAAAGCAATATAGTTAGAATTGGCATCAAGAAGGCCCTTGACAACGTCGATCACGCTACCTAACTCACCAACCTTGCGGAAACCAGTCCGCGGGAGTCCGCCTTTTCACCTTTATAAAAAACATTCTTACAGACCACACCATCCGTATATGTGGCACAGGTGGAAAACTCTCCTACCCATATCCTCTGTCGAGAGGCACTCCCCAAGGTTCCATACTCTCCCCGGCCCTTTTCAATCTCGCTATGAAGAACGTCTACGAGAAACTTCAGCACTACATCTACGTTGAGGACGTCACTATCTGGTGCACGATTGGGAGCCCAGGAGAGCAAGAATTCATTCTCCAGAGTGACCTTGATGTCATAACGCCTATGTGAGAAGTGTCGGACTCCACCTGCTCCCCTGAAAAATCCGAATTCACCGTCTTCGTGAACGACAACACCAAACGAGCAGAGTGTACAGGGACCTCATCAAGTTCCGTCTGGGTCAGGGCACTGTACCTCGCTCTCCTCACATTAGGATCCTCGGCTTCATTCACGAGCAGGACACTCGCAGCACAGTGTGGGTCCCCAACATCCTCAAACATATCGAACGAGCTCACAACATCATACGGCGGATCACGAGACAACGCAAGGGTCTACGAGAACACGAGCTTCGAAAAGTAATCGACCTATGGTATACTCTCGTCTCATGTATGCGTACCCCTACCAAAATTAATCGTTACCGAACGCGACAAAATGGAAGCAGCCCTAAGAAAATGCACCCAAACGGAACTCGGAGTTCCCATTAACGCGCCAAATTTCAAACTCGAGGTCATTGCACTCTTTAATACCCTCGAAGAGCAGACAGAAGTTCACCGCAGTGTCCAGCTTCACAGGCTGACCACCTCCAAACAGGGAAGGGCTCTTCTCGAACTCGTCGGTCACCCAACGGACCACCTCCCCACATTCCTTTAGTGCCCCCTCCATAGGACAGTATACACAGAATCGCTGTCCGCCCCATACACATGAATCCTGAGGTGAACTAAAAACGCCGACAGGACAGGACCACACGCCTAGCAATACCCTCGCACGAGATGTATTACACTGATGTAAAAGTCCAACCCCGCTACGTCATCACGGCTGTCATGGGCCCCCGCTCCATGTCGAGGCGTCTCCACTCAGACGTCCCTTCACCAACTGCAATGGTGGTTCAGGCCATCACAGAGGCCGTTACTCCCACGAGCACTCCATTCCTGGTATAACTGTGTGAACCGACAGTCGAGGAGCCTTCCGGGAACTGAATCGGACGCTTCCTGGTCTCGTTCACACTATACTCTACGCGTACTTGATAACGCACCCTCACCTCATTGTCACACTGGAGTGGATCTCGGGCCACCAGTGAACTTCAAGGGAACGAGCGTGCCCACGCTCTGGCTCGCGATAGCGAACCCCCGGGCCCCCCTACGCCCTGGCCCGAGATATATAACCCCAAAGAAGACCGCGCCCAGCAACACAGGGAACGCAAGTGTCACCTCTACGAACAAAGATGCCAACAGTGTATCCTGCCTTCTCCCTTCAAGCTCCTCCCCAGAGCAGACGCGACCTGCATACGCCAGGCGCAAACCCACTCCCTGCCCTACGACCTCTTTCAGCATTACATCTTAAGCCGCCCCGACCAACCAAAATGCCAGGTCTGCGGAGGATACCCTTCCAATAAGCACGCATACTATATTTGCCACAGATAAACTTTCTCATCTTGATACCTCCCACGTAACCTCCTCCCTCAACCATACTCTATACCTGGGCGAGCTGGGTAGCCCCACAAAAAGAGCTCCAGAAACCCTCTGGCATGACCTAGCCAAGCAGATAGCGGGGGATCATTTCTTCCCCGGCAACCACCCCTCCACAACACCTGGTTGACGAAGAAGACTACTTATCTTTGGGGGAAGAATAATACAACAACTCGGAATTGAGTTGTCAAATAAAGTCTATTCTCTCTCTCTCTCTCTTTCTCTTGGAGCTCGTGCAAAGCTTGCTACGGAAAATTGCCGGCACACGGCTGAGAAGCGCTACACGAACGGCGTGCACTCGCAAGCCTTTGCCCACAGGAACGCCTTTGCCGAAGAGATGGCAAACTATTTGGCCGGTAAAAGGACCATCCCAATTAGTTATTAGTATCACAACGCAGGTGCTTTCTAATTTTTTGCTTGTTAAAGTCTGAATGTATTTTGAGCGTCGACATTCACCTCTCTCGACTTGTAGATTGCAGCCATCGGCCCTCCGAAACTGCGGGGCCCTTATCAGCGAATGCCGCAATCTCATTGCTTGGGGACTGATAACAAGATTAAGCTGTCGTGAACTATACGGCGAGCAAGTGTTCCAAAAAGCGTCTTTGGCTGATCGGAACGCCAGGAGCTGCACACCAAGCAATGGGTGCCAAGGAACACGCGATGACGTGGCAGCCAATCGCGTGCCGTCATTGGACGAGGTCGGAGGGAAACAAAAGCCTGTGGACGCGTTTGGTGCATAAACAAACGCACGAGGTGTGCAAGGGGCAGACGATCTTGCACGCCATATAGGTGCCGAAGAAGACTTCCGGAGTCTATACTTCGTTTCATCTTAATTCTGAGTGGGCAGAAGCTACTGGCAACACAAACACAAGCGCACAGGTTAAATCGCTATGCCATGGCATTTTTCGCGCTTAATTGGACCAGCTGACGGTGCACTCTATAAAGCCCGTGCGTCTACTTTCCCGCAGAACACTTGGAGATTCAATCACCGCAACTTACGGAGGCAGCTGTGTGAATGACGATGCCGAAACGTATGTTTAAACCAAAAAACGCAGTCTGAGTTGTGACAGTAAGCAATACAAAACGTCACGCTCGCATTGCTTAATGTCAGAACTAAGACTGCGTTTTTTGGTCTAAACACATGTTTCGGTATCGTCATTCGCTGAGCTGTTTCCGTAAAGTGCGGTGATTGGCTCTCCGTGTGTTGCGCGGGAAAGAAGACGGACGGGTCTTTTTAGAGTGATAACGCACACAGAAAGGAATAGTACAGAACACGCCGAAACCTTTGCTTTAGGCGAAGCCTGGTTGTCCCCTATTGATGGTAGCGTTGGTAGCTGTGGGAGTAAAGTTTGTGGGGCAAACGTCTGGGCAGTAAGGTGGTCAAGCTTGAAATACATCTTTATTCGGAATACCAACAGTTTGTGAGAGTAGTTGCGCTCGCGACAGAAGCTCAAGAAGGAAATTTCATTTGTATCCTGAAGCTAATTGCCGTGCCATCCATTCGACATAACAAACGTTAAATCGCGACTTGAAGAAACAAAATAACATGCTTTTCTATAAAAATAAATAATAATAATACGTACAAGGTCCGCTTAAACATCTGTACTTACTGGTTGAAACATGCTTTCTACGAGAGCTTGATCGGTCATGTCGCTTGGGTACCCCATTTTGAAGATCATGTTTTCTAGCTGATTGGAAACGAGCAACAGGTAAGTGTATCATTCTGCAATCCACTAAAGACATTTTTTGTTAATTTTTTTTATAAGGGTACGTACTTTTCTTAGGGCGTTGTCTCTTGTCTCGTTGTCCATCCATGTCGTGTTTTTAATTATGATCTCGGTAGCGTCTTTAAGTTTGAAAGCTATTTCCTCAGTCTGAGAATTCAAGCATAAAGTCAAATACCCTTTGGTTTAAGTTCGTGAGGCGTGTCAAATATACAGAAATTTATTTGGCTTTATATTATTTCTTCAGGATAGTGTGGCACTTAGCGACCACATGCAGAAATGTGAAGTACAAGATGCAGCATTTTGAAATACCAGAGAAAAGGTGCATGCTACAATGGCAACAAGGACAAATGAGTGAACGCGTGAGTCACTCCCCATTTGTGCAGACGATTTCCAATTTAGATTTAATCTCATGCTCAAGAAAGCAGATCAGTCACGAACGCATGCTTTAAGATAGCGAGTCATTTCTTGCGGCCTGCTTTTCTTATAAGGAATCAAGGGCCTTTCATTACTCCAACTGTACCTCTAGGCAGCGACTATGCCTTACTAGTTGTCGAAATATTTTCATCGAGTACAACTAGGACACGTGCGGCAAAGATTCAAATTCGTCAATCTCATTGATGTATAAAATGTCCCCTCGAAACATTGGTGACGACTGATAGTTGGGCCCCGGTTGCTCAATTCTGATTATCGCTTCGAAACAGCGGAGAAGAATCCAGAACCAACTTCAGGCGGCCGTGGTTGTGAACTTGTAATAGCACTCAGGATACGACTATAAACCATATGCAAGGAAGCTTCTTGTGCATGCTTAGAAAATAGAAGTCGAAATAAGCAAGAATACACATATCTCAGCCTTATTTGGGACCTCAGTACGTTCATTAGGGCTACTACACTCTGTTGTTTGGCAACAATGCTCACTGCTAGAGTTGAGAACCTGGTGTACTTGTGACTCTTATATATAGGTGTAGATATTAATTAATGCATACAAAGTAACTCACGTCACATTTTTGAGTCAAGTTGAAATGCTTTTCTTATGTAAAGATTTCCTAGTCCGTAACTTAATATTGGATTGTTCGGATCGCGTATAGCACCTAACGCATCGTCTCCAGTGAGGCTGTTCCTCTTCAATGCCTCTCCAGACATTGTAGAACGTCAAAATCAGCTTTCGCATATCGTCGGACGCAATGGGCCCCAATTTGTACAGAAGTTTGAATCCAAAATAGTTGCTTAGGGTTTCCCTGTAGAAATAAAGAATGTTAGTGCTGTAAGTTGTGTATTTGACTTGGCTCCAGTAATTTCTCTTCTACGTTTTCCTTACGCAGGCGTATTGTTGATCAATTTCATGGCATTTTCAAAGAACGATGGTTCGAAGATATTTATCTCTTCCTCTCCCGTTAAGTTTACGGAAATATCTTGGAAGGTATCTTTTAAGAGTTGAAGCCACCCGTTCTGTAATCAGGAAAAGAAAACGATAATTAATTTGATTTGAATAGTCCTACCGTCTTTTGAGTAATGCTGCATTGTACTACGTGGCCGCTTCTTACAGACTTCAGCCTGGCATCAATGTCTTTTAGTCGCGTTTTATGCTGAGCATCCGCTGGTGTCTCTTTCGGGCGTCGACACTTCCAATCTGAAAATGTAACGCAAATTCTAGACACAGAGCGATGAACATGTTTACTCGATAAAAAGTGTTTTTTTAAACTCATAACGTGCCTATGGTTTTAATTTCAGGCGAAAGGCGTAACGCTTGAGTGTGACGAAAAATAGCTATAAACAGGCCAAGGCAGCATAAAGCCTACAAAGACAAAATTAAAGAATGAATAATGCATTAAAATTTTTTTTTATCGTATTTAATTATACGTATTTCCAATCTGGCGTAAATATTGGAAACAAGCGAGATTTTTATAAGTGGTTTTGTGGGAATCGCAGAGTCCGACATATTTGCTCGGCTCCACAAGAGGTAAGAAAGAGCACAGAGAGGACCAAAAATGATTCACGGGCACGGTGGAAAAAAAACACGTCTAGGTGATGACTCTGGCCGCTCTTCTCACGGGGAGCGAGCGACCAGATAGTGTCGGAGCTAGCTTCGAACCAGGGGTAGTTAGTTCCGCGCCGCCGCGGAGGGCGTTGCCATATGAGGTCCCTCCTCGCCGGCAACTGTGTCGGCGGCGTAGCGTGCTCGCCTTTCTCGCGGTGTGCGGTCAGTGGCTGGCCTCGTATATTACTTTGGTGCTGTGCCGATCACAGGTGCCACCATCGTGCACGAAGTTGAGCCCTAAGAAGAAGAAGAAGAATAATGGACTCTGGCGCCTTGATGGCGGCGTGGCGGCGGTGAGGTACAACAAAAACCGGTGAGCGAGGAAATGCGGGACCGCCGCTCTGAGAAACAAACGGAGCGGTCAGTTTGGGAGAGACCCCTTACTTGGACGCCATCTATCCCCGTGCGAGTGAAGCACTCCGTGCGCCGAACATAGTGTGGCCGCCGCGTCAGACAGAGAGTCATCACCTAAATGTGCTTTTTTCACCGTGATCACGGTAGTCTGCGTGCACAGACGACCGTCGGCGCGCGCAGTTGGCTCCCGAATCTCAAGACATATAGCTGTGCACGTGATCCTAGAACGCCACACCGCAGATCATAGCGAACTAGCGGATAGCGCAGCGAGAATATTACGTCACGACTTAGCACAGGAGACAATGGATTGATTAGCGGGAGCGAAAAGCCTCCTCCCCTCGAGATTACTACGGTTACCACAAGGGGCCCCCTCGCAATCCAAGATCAGTAAGGATTGACTCAGGGTGCTACACGCACCTTCAGAAGAAGCAGAATCCAAATACCTTACTAGGAGTATGCTCTCTACTGCAATCGTTTGCGTTAGACAGTGCGCGTTCAGCGCCCAATTCACCCCGAGCGGTTTGGAACCCCCTGGTCCGAAAGAACGCACGAGCATCCCGCTGTAGACGCTGTCGCGCTTCGCCGAGAAAGAGGACTGCCGCCGATGCACCGAGCTCTAAAAAAGTCTGTGCGTCTACTTTCCCGCACAACACTCGGAGAGCCAATCACCGCAACTTACGGGGGCAACTCAGCGAATGCCGATGCCGAAATATATGTTGAGACCAAACAACGCAGTCTGAGTTGTGACATTAAAGGTGCGGTGCAACGATATTCAATTGGAATGTTTTTCACTTTACACGAGCTTACTGGCACCAATGGGACTCAAGGATACTCGCACGCAACGCCATCTGATCAAGCAAACTCCATTGTTGCGCTGTAATTTTGAGGACGAAACCGAGTGTCTTCATTCAAAAGAGAGTTTTAGTAGATCGTTCCGATACCTCCGATACCCCCGATAACGATACTATATATGTAAGCGCAGAGGCGGAGGCAGAGTAGAATTTTAGTAGATCGATTCCGATACCTCCGATACCCCGCGCATAACGATACTATATATCGTAAGCGCAAGGCGGAGGCAGAGTATCGGGATGATCCTTATCAGAGTTCATCGGAACGATGCTACTAAAACTCTCGAATATCGGGTATCGTTATCGGAGTCATCGGAACGATCTACTAAAACTCTCTAATCTCTCCTTCACAAAACCTGATGACGTAGCTGGGCGGTAGCAGTACCGCCCAGTGACGATATTTGAATGTGGCTCATAGATTGGACCCGAGCATGGCGTGCACACTCGATTTGGGCTCGTGATAATCGATAGCTCGAGAAGCATTCCGGGTAGTGTCCTGTGTCCAATCGCTACAATGACGACAACAGCCGAACCATAACAATGTCTGGAACTCAGCGCGTGTCCTGTGCCTTGCCAACCCCAACGCATGGCTATGATCAACACTGGCGGCATATAATCGACCTCAGATCACGTGGCCGCTTGTTCTGGCTGCGAGTTGAGGGGGTGAACTGTGCTCGTTTTTCTTTATTTTTTTCTGCGACTTCAATTGCGTGTGCTGAAAAACGAACGGGTATTTCACAGGTTATTAACGTCAGAGATCCGTTCTAAGCGGTATTTGCCGCAAAATACAAAAATCGTTGCATCGCCCCTTTAAGTAATGCAAGCGTGACGTTTTGCATTGCTTAATGTCACAACTCAGGTTGCGTTGTTTGGTTTAAACATATGTTTCCGCATCGTCATTCGCTGAGCTGCCTCCGTAAGTTGCGGTGATTGGCTCTCCGAGTCTTGTGCGTGGAAGTAGACGGACAGAATTTTTTTAGAGTGTATAGCCGATTCATACGACAGACCGAATCGCGATTTTCGTCCGCAGACCGTGTACCACGTGATTGGCACGTCACCGATTCCTGCGATCCGCGCCTCCTCCGCGGACGCGCGGACTGATAAAGTCGAGCGCCTTTTCACACGCGGATTTTCGGCGGGAGAAATTGACTTGAAAAGCGTTTAGTCTAACAACGGTACGATGTTTTCCTGTTTTTTTTTTGACGATTAAACGAGAAATGGCGCATCGTTGTGTTTTGTGCGTTCGCTGATTAATTTTGACGCGCAATTCTTAACTCCACGCAGAAAAAAAAATGCAGAAACGTTTTTTTTTTTCGGTTGACGCGACGCAGGTGTTGGTGTTCCTCCGGTTCCGTGTCAAGAAGCTCCCGTCAAAACTCGTCTGGCACACCGCGATAATTTTTGCACGTCCAATCAGGCTTTCGCTGAGCAAGACCTTTTCTGTGGTGTACTTGAGTGCTGTGCACGAGCGCTGAGTGCGTGAAGGCATCTCCAAACGACCCTCCTCGAGCCCAGAACTTTGTCGATTCTACGCCGAACCCTTCTCGAGCAGGACCATGCTTGTATCACTGTCATGCCTTGGATTAGTAAAGCTATTGGCGCGAAGCCAATCACGGTGTTTTGTCTCCATCTGTACGTAACAGCAGCGTACGCTTATCGTGGTAGAAAATGTCGATTCCTCCCTTCGACAACGGTGCTATGCACGGTGCGATGTTGGAGTGACGAGGCACTGTGGGGTGGCGAACTGGTTCGGTCCGTCCCCGCGGGTGTCTTCTTGTTGTCTCCCTCGTGTCGATGCGCTTGAGAGACGAACGAACCGCGGAGATGTCGTCACGTCATCAATGCGGCCGCTGATTAGTCCGTCGTGTGAATCGGCATTTACCGGACTGTCTAAGACAGCGGAGAACGCTCTATCCGCTGCCTTGACGGGCTTACACGACGATAGACGGCGGAAGCTACACCTCTCAGTTCAAAGGTGAAAACCCTAGGGTTCGGCGGTTCCAGCCGTACCAACTACACAAAAGCTGTCGGTATTACACCCATTTTATTTCGCGAGGCAGGATGTATTTCCTAGTAAAGTATTTGCAGAACCCGTGTAAACTTCTCATAAAAGCATACTCAACAGACATACTATTCCTGAATATATATAAACTTCTATCAATAATCCTATAAAAACGCGGTGAGCACGTCATCAAAAGCTCACAGTTACAATATAGCGAGCGAGCGAGGTGGAAGAAGAGTCAGTTTTCTCCTTGGCCTCAACAAAAATCATTAACTTAAAAAAAAAGACAAGCTCGCCATTTTTTGTTTTTGTATTTAAACAAATCATAAAAGAACTCGGCCAGAATCTTGTGCTTGATTTGAGGTGAAAACACCCATATGTTTATGTTTCCCAATTAAACATTAACTAACACATTTCAGATATTTATCAGATTAATTGTGAAGATTAGGCCCCTTTAATAAGTACCCTTGGCCGTATAAGTCGCAAATTGAGACAGCGTTAGTGTAAATTGTATGACTTAAAAGAAATGCATAGAAAAATATCACTGTGCATAATTTATTTGTCACAAATGTCGCAAACTCCACGGGTTGTAAAAAAGAAAAAAAAGGACACGTCGCAGGCATTGAAGGAAGGTGTTTAAAAGTTGAAACTACTATACTGGGTCGCTAAACTCGTCTGACACAAAGATTCTTTGTGTTATGACATAGTGGGGGGGGGGAGTCGAAAGATTGTCGCGAAGTTTTTTTTTTCTAAGAAAACCCGCAGGTCCGTTTATCATCGTGACGTTTTTCAATAAAGGGATAAAATATTCTACCCCGCATTAGGTGCCGAACAATAGCAGCACGAGTCTGTGCGCGGAGACGACCGTGGTTCATACGTGTGACGTAACGAGAAAGATTATCAGCTGCGACCAACAGGTTTGATAGTCTCGAAAAGGCACGGTAGAGGCTCGGGATAATTGCATTCTAAAATCAACACCGTTGAAGTTGACAGTGTCATATCGCTCTTATTTCCATCGATAAAGCAGAATTTTCTGAAAAACGTTCCTGCCGTTCTTTTAGTTTCTCTCGGCAATATGTAGCCGGATAGGTCAGAACCAGCCGAGCTGCGTTGTCCGATTTCGGGAGGATTTCACCTCCGGGCAGTTCCCCCCATCAGCGGGATACAGTTATTTTACTATTTTTTTCTTCTAATAATGACTATTGGCCGCGTAGGCTAACAAAAGCGTCGGTGTGGTCGGCTTTCCAAGATTAGCCAGACTTGAATTAATTCTGCTTTTATTAACGTAAATAAACAGTAATGTCAAGTTTCACTATTGACGGTGATGTTTTAAGAACGCGATGACTCTAAGCTTCCATCATATACAATGAAACGTGTCACCGTCGTTTCGAACACGCACCTTTGAATTTTCGTCGTTCACAACCGATAATCCTGACCCTGACGTCAAGGGTGTTATAACTCCTAAAAGGACGCCACCGAACGTGCCTGCACACTACACTTCGTCTCACTCTTGGTATGGTCTATTGTTAGCCGCCGCATGCTAAAAGCGTGAGCTAGTTGCTTTGGATGAAGTCCTCGGCGGCTGCACGAGCGTCTCGTCGCAGCAAGTGGTCTGACTGTCAAGGCTAGTCAAGGCAGTCCAGAGGTTAGCGCGTACTCGCAGCTTGCTCAGCCTTAGCAATAAAGTCCATGCTAAGATGTGGGACAAAGTATGCGATCCCTAGCACGAGCCTCCTCTTGAAAGTCTGTCATGGCCGTTCATGAAATCATGGAACGCGAACCATTTAAATTCCAGAACCTCTAGAACTATTATTTCTAAAAATTGCACGGCTGTGCTGTTCCTCGTTGTCGCTCAGTTGGAACGCATCTAAGCAGGGGCTTTGAAACGGGGCGATCGGAGAGGAGGGCGATACCCCCTCCCCTCGTGGCATCGAAAGAGGGGGCAAGTGGCATAAGGGTGAAAGGGGGGAGGCGATCGCACCAGCCACAGACCATAGCTTCCTATATAGTGCCCATACATTTCAGAAAGGTAGACTAAAAAATTCTGAAAAGGGATATCCCCCTTTTTCACGACCATCCCCCTCCCCTCTCTCCTGAACATTTTTTACCACACTTCTTGAGACCTATTTGTGTGTGTGTTGGTGTACCCCTTTTTATTTCCCTTCCTCGGTTTTTCCACGCCATCCCCCGTCGCCTCCTCATCTCTCACACACTACTGACGGAATCACATAAACACTCTCTGGGTGACCCCGGTAGCTTTGCTGACAGTGGCGGACGATGAGCTCTGAAGCCGTGTTCACCGCGCATGGCTCCACAATATCACAAAGTTCAATCTTCGCCTCGATTCCGAGGCGAAGATTTTGGCCTCAAATAACTCCTTCCCAATGTTGCGAAACGTCACTTTGTCGTCACCAATAACGACCACCACGCGACGAGATAGTTGAGAGTATTCAAAGCCACCTAGGGACAGTCTAGACAGCCTTGACTCCAACGCGGCGTAGGGATGTAGGGACACGCGAGCGCGACGTCATCAGTGCAGCCGTTCAATCGGCTGGCCCGACGGTGTTGCTCGCGCGCGCTCTGATGAAGCTCGCTGTGACTTTGTGTTTCACAATCTCTGCTGGAATTTGAGCACCGAGAGAGTTTGGATGATTGGCATGTCGTCCACGCGTTACACCATCGTCGCGAGAGCCCAATCAGCACGCTTTGCGAACTTCGTACCCAGCTTTGTGTTTCACGAGTTTAGCGACCCTGGTAAATTATATAAAAAGAACCGTCCTAAAACAAAAACAGAGCAAACTTCCCATGATCACTTTTAAAAGAGGCTGCGAACTAATGGTCGCTTCTAGCTTACTACAAGTGAAATCGATACATGTTACCTTTGTAGACGGCTCCATACTCTCCATCTCGTCCTCAGGTGATTCCTCCTGAAGATATTATATACAGTAGGTTTATTGAAAAGAAAAAATATAAAATCTCCAAAATATTTTTTTTGTGTTTCTTCTAGGTAACACATACCTAGCTTTGATATCTGTATGTGAAACTGTACTTAATCACACAAGAACTTAGCAAGTACTCGTTTCAGAAATAATAATTATGTTACAGTATCCCTGTACGACTGAACCAAAGACAAGTATTAACAATTGTTTTAGCCTCGAATTAAAACGGACGTTAATACAATTTTTGGAACGTAAATCAGTAGGACCATCTTCTCTTCTGGTAAAATATTTTGTCCAGATGACGACATTTGACAGCAGCTGTCAATAATAGGTTTCATTAATATATGTATAGTTTATGAGAGGCATTTTTCATTATTTATGTTTAACACAGAGTAGTGAAGTAAGCTTTTTGACTAAGGTGATTTCTCCTAATCTTAGGATACAACTGCACTCTAAACGCGGTTTAACGAGACATCCAAAGGAAAAAAAAGAGCCCGTGCAATTATGAAATAATATGTTATAACGAAACAAAAGCTAAAAAAAAACACAAGATATAACACAAAGGGACAGGACAAAACGCATGGTACTGGCCTACACGGCCCAACTTTACAAGCCTATTTGACGAGTCACTGACGGTGTAAGGATTTTGAAACATATGTTATTGGGGAGCAGGGCGCAAACAAGCTGGTGAAGGTTTAACATCTTAGACAAAACCCCGAGACTGGGGAAGAAAAGGACAACACAGCACGAAGTCCCCCTGTCTCGGGGTTTTGTCTAAAATAATACAGTATTGGGGAGTTTTGAAATAACGTAACAAAGAACTTTCTGCACCCACCAAAATAGCGTCACGTCTCTGCGCATGCGCCGAATAGAAATCGCCCTTTTAAAGTTTAGGAGCGCCCACAATATTTCAAAAGTAGCGTCGGTATATTCAATAGGCCGTGCCTGGAACTTTCAACGTACAATACACCGCCCAAGCAGTCGAAAAGCGTCCAAATACGTCAGAGGAGCCGGCGTGTCATGATCTCGAATGAATAAAGGGACACCGACAGTGTATTAATGCTAGCCAAAGTTTTTACTTGTACATAATCTATAGGACTCAAACTATACACAGAACATAATTTGCGGCTCGAAATTCGGTTTATTTTTCGCCCGAAAACAGCTGGACGAGAATTGGCCGGGTTGAGTCCAGCTCGCTCTCTTTCCATGGTCACGTGGCGTTCGATGTATGTGTACCAAATATGTTCAAAGTTGAGGGTCATCGAAGGCACACATTTAATATTAAAAATAGAAAGAACATGAGCCCAATTTTTGTTGTCTCGGAAAAACTGCAAATAGGTTGATCGAAAAGCAAAAAAGCAGATTTCTGCTACCAGATGACAGGCTTCGCTCCATTGAGACAGGGAAAGTGCCGTATTGCGCGGCTTCAAAGCCTGATGACGTCAATTCTCTACATTGGACAGTTAATCCTTTCAGATAAAAAAAAGTTGCACAGATTACACGAAGTACATATACACGTCATTCTGAATATGGCGACGTACGGCTGTCTTAGCGACGCGATGGCGGTGCAGGACGGACCAACTTTGCGACGGACGTGGGGCCGTTACTTCAGAGCTGTCATTCGAGGTACCGGCCACTCGATCTTTGAGCTCAGAACATCGAGCGTAAAGGCCCCCACGTAGAGTTTCGTTTGAGAGCGTTTGATTGCGTTTGACTGCGTTGCGACGGCGAAACACCAGGACACCTTTCGCTTCTTATATCGCCTTCCAAGATGATTAATTCAATTGGATTCCACGCTTCATAAGAAGCACACGTGTGCCGGCGATTCGCTCGTTTCAACGCAACGCAGTCAAACGCTCTCAAACGCAACAGTGCGTAGGGGCCTGAAGGAATATAAGTGCGAAACAATGGCGTGAAAACGGTGCACGCAAATTCGTCGTCGCCGTCGTCTGCTTCAGAAGCCCGGAAAGATGAGAGAAAAAAACAATAACGGCGGTTGGGTGTAGCCACGTGACTTCGCGACCATGAGCTTCCGTGCCCGTGTTTCGGTTCCGGCTTCGAGCAGTTGAGCGTTTTGGTGTTAATAAAAACATACATGACTCTGCGGGAAAATATTAATTGTGTTGTGTTCTGACATCAAAATAAGTCACGTACCAAAAAAAATGATTTCAGAGGGTGTTAGTGTTTTTGAAAGCCCGTTCACACTGTTGCGACTCATCCACACCTCTATGCCTTTTTTTTAAATCATTTAAAAATATTTTGTCAATGTTAGAAACAATCATTTGTCATAGTTATATGTTATAATGATATATTTGAGTGGCTTCCAATCCACCAAAACAACTCGAAGAACTAAAAAAAAACAAAAAAACTGTGTTGCAACAACCTGAGTTGGCAATGTTTGATCCGACGAAGCTGACCAAGGTGTCTTCGGATGCATCCAGATTTGGGCTAGGTTCGGTGTTGCTCCAGCTTCACAGCAAAGAGTGGCGACCAACTGTTTACCCTTCCCAAGTATTAACTGATGCCCAGTCCCGATACTGACAAATTAAAAAGAAGGCCCTCGAGCTAACCCTTGACTGAGACAAATTTTACGTCTCTGTTTAAGGCATCAAGTTCACAGTACCCAAACTGATCACAAACCGCTCATTCAAATTTCCAGCAAGGCGTTGGGGTCATGTCGCCCAGACCTCAACGTTTCTTTCTTCGCTTACTAAAATATGGCTTCAACCTCCAGTTTGTTCCAGGAAAGGAACAGGTCTTGGCCGACACGCTGTACAGAGCTCCAACAGCAACAGGCATAGAGGATGCTCCGGACGAAGTTCATATTCATGCCAACAATGTACTTCTCGACATGGCGTCCCTAACAACTCTCAAGAGGCTTCAAGAAGCCATTGCACAAGATCCGGCGCTGCAGAAAGTAGCATGCTACAATAACTAACAACAAAACGCTTGATGGTGTTTTTCGAGACACGACGTCACAGTTGTCTGTTCTCGAAGGCATTGTGTTTCATGGGGCCTGAGTAGTTATTCCTCAATCAACGCGATCGGAAATCTCAACGCGCACGCATGATGGTCACCAAGGCATTTCTAAATGTAAAACTAAAGCACGTAGCCTTCTTTTTAGCACGGCCTTAGTTCGGATATAGAATCCATGATCGGTAAGTGCATAATCCGTAAGCAATATATGCTCACTCTCAACCAAGTGAACCACTACTTATGGGCAAGACCCCTCCAGATCCGTAAACCCATATCGGGGTAGATCTATTTGATTACGCAGGCCATTCATATTTGCATATTCATGACTAACCCTCAAACTTTCTCGAGATCAATCCACTTGAGGGCACTACAGCGCGAACTGAAATTGAGAAATTAAGTGCCACAGTTTGAAGACATGGTGTCCCCCTTGAAGATTGCTGAGCTAATTGACCCCAATTTTCATCAAGAGAATTTAGAACGTTTTCTTTTCTCAATGACTTCCAGCATACCACATCGAGTCCTCTTTTCCCACGTTCTATCGGACCGGCCGAAAAGGGCGTCCATATAGCCAAGCGCATTTTCAAGAAAACAACCGAGAGTGGAGAAGACTTCTGGCTGGCTGTTCTTAATTATCGAACCACTACACTGGAAGACGGCCGTACTCCAGGTAACCTTCTAATGGGCCAATGGCAGCGATCCCTCGTGCCAGACTGCACAGACGCCAGGGGCGCAAGTGAGAAAACAAGCAAGCTGAAGGGAGGCATTGTCTGCAAGATCTTCGGTGAGGTGATATTGCCGCATGTAGGGCGAAACAAGCAACGCTCGGTCACGCACTTGTAGAAGATTCGTGTTTATTTTTACTTGGGGTGTAACGTTTATAATTTATTCCTTGTTTCTTGTTCTCGAAAGTGCCTGTTCATTCTAGCTCTGCATGAGCCCGCGACGCTCGAAGCTTCTTTGCCGAACGTTCCAGATGCCGACACACTCCAGATAAGGAGCGGCCCACGACTTGGTCGAGTCAGTCTCCTCTCGCTTGCTGTTACGCCGCCAAATCGCCGTCCGCTTTTCTGCTGCCTCGACGCTCGTTCTTTGTTTTTTGTTTGGCACAAAATCGCCGAATAAATTTTTTTTCAGTTGACTGTTTGTCCTCTGGCCAGCTTCATTCGTGACAATATCGTCAGAATTGCAACCCCGACTGGCTGTACCGTTAAAGCGAAGGTACACCGTAAAGCTGCACCAAGGTCCTATGCCGTTCTGTCTGAATACAACCAAGTACTTCATAGAAACAGCCAGCATCTCAAGCCAACACGAGAATTAGTTTTCATACACGGCGACGCTGACGATGACGACATCGACGAGGTTCCGCTGGCCGAGCCTCCAGAAGTAGCTACGCCATCGCCACCGCTCTTGTCACCACCAACAAACCAACCGACCACCTCAAGCTCTACCAACCCACTGCATGGACGACAAGTCCACAGACCAGCTAGACGGCGTCCCCCCCCGAAATGATTGAGCTGAGACAAAAGCTTCCATCAAGAGCCGTGAACTTGTGAACTTCGTCTCCCCTTTGAAGGAACAGGATGAATCAGATATGTGACATCATAAG
Source organism: Ixodes ricinus (assembly GCA_037355805.1). Lineage (NCBI taxonomy): Eukaryota > Metazoa > Arthropoda > Arachnida > Ixodida > Ixodidae > Ixodes > Ixodes ricinus. Next base: position 70,363 of record JAZHYW010040560.1, on the reverse strand, counting down.
ATTTCACCGCTGGTTTGATCTGACACCAGGGTGTTTGGATATAAGAGAGTCCATCGCGGTATTAAACAATATATATCGCGACTGATGTGCGATCACTCGCTTGCGCGCGAGCCAGTGATTGCAACAAAAAAGGTAAGACGTATTGATTGATCGGAACACTAGATTTGACTCGTAGCAAAGGTTTGAGAATTTTAGACACTTCAATAATAGAAAAAGAAAACGCAGCGCGATGATAGATATGCGTTTTGCATGAAACCTCTAAACATGAACAGTGACACCAGAATTTTTTCTAGGCTAAAGATCAGACTGCGCCTTAAAAGTCAATAAAACATTTATTCACGAAAGGGACATACATTTTACTCGTTAAATGGCAAATAAGTTTAATAATCAATGCGAAAAATACAACAACCCCGTGACGATGTTTTTTCGTCGGTTCCCTCGTGCGGAGGTAGGCAAAGCCAGTGCATTGCGAGGAGTTAGTCTGCTGGTGGAAATTCCAGCATCACCAGGTGCTCTGCGAACACTTTAGATCCGTACGCCGTAGGAATTTGAAGTATTCGTCACCATGATATTTGATTTAGATTATTAACCGACTGTATTTCCACTCACGTCACGACACATCGTCGTGAGTTGATATTAGAGAGTTTTAGAATAGCGTAAAGACCCTTGCGTCAGCACTGCGTAAAAGGCACGCTAGCTGTCGACGTAACGTTACGGAGCGCGTTGAACGCGAACTCGTAGTATAGCGGAAGGCAAACGCATACGTAACAATACGTAAAGACTTGCAGCGCCATCTAGATGTGCTCCTACGAACTGCCTCAAACAATTCAAGGCGGGTATTCGGTAAAACCAGTTTAACACTGCGAATCTCTTCGCTTTGCTACGAAGTGCGTGAATCTCTTTCCAGTTGCCTGTTGTGAACGTGTTTTGTCTTTTTTAGAGCTGTGCGACCAGCAGTTTGATCTATGGTTCGCTCCAGTGTGTTGTGGGATCCCTACTGTCTTATGTTGGCCTCGTCATTTGCTTGGAAGTATGTAGGCAATACGTCGCACCACTCGCGTACCGACCGCAGAAAAAACACATTTTTGGGTTCGACGGCGTCACCAAAGTTCTTGGCTACCGACACCCATCTTTGTGGGCGCTCGAAAGGGTTCGTCGCGTTGATTTCTTTGAGGATGTTGTGGGTCGCCTCTCAATACCGCCCGATCAGGCCGAGTTTCACTCGCTCCGAGGAGGTCACATGGGGAAGCGCTACCATTGGGAAAAGGTTTTATCTGTACTTAAGTTCAGAGTCCGATGAAGAGGAGGGCCAAAGCTGTCTAGCGGTCCGGGTCTTCAGTTGGAGGCCTTGCTCGGCACCGGCTCTTTCGTCTGTCTCCAGCTCCGAACTCCACGTGTCCTCGCCCACCACGTGTCGTCGCCCGCCATGAGCCTCGCCCTTTTTCTCTTCTTCTCTTTCTTCCACAAGGTTGAGGTCATCTTCAATGGTGAAGCGAACCCGTATAACGCACGTAGCACTTCCACTGGTTTGCTTCACTGCCGCCATTTTTCAAATTGGAGTAGTCTCTCTCTTCCCGTGCACGACGAGAGCAATGAGAATGGTACGCAGGGGGACCGCTACGCACGCTCGCAAAAAGCCATAGCGAGCGTACGAACGCATAGCTCGCCGTAGTACGTACGTATGGCTCATGCTAAGTATGGAGGACGCAGCCTTAACGCTAAAGTAGGGGGCTTACGTTTGCTGCTATACGTATTACTAAAACTCTCTATTGCCGCGAGTGAACAGGACCAAGCAGGCAACGCGCTCGTGGCCTAACTGGTTATGGCATTCTGCATCTGGCGTTCGTACCGCTCGGACGCAGAATGGCTGGCTCCCAGGGAGCAGTGATAACAGGCAACCTGCAATGCTGTTTGGTTTGGCGTCATCTAGCGACTGAAGCAAGAAATATTGGGTACCCCTGGGAGTGGCGGCTGCATTGTTCAAACGTGAGCTTTTACTCCGGTGGCGCCGCTTAGCCTAGTGTCTGAAGCAAGAAATACTGGGTATCCCAGGAAGCCGTGATCGCGTAACGTGCCAGTACAGCGGAAGCTAAGGTCCAGGCGGGCCAATGGGAACGCGGCTGCGTATCACCGGAGTGCGCCTCTACTGCGAAGAAGTATCAGGCTTTTCGCTGCGTCATGCTCCAATATGTGTCGGTTGCGCTCGTATACGTCGCGCACTTCGAAGCCTTCGGCACGCAATGTGGGGCTTATCGTTCACCCTTTGCCAAGTTACAACGAGACAGGGTATAACCGTGGGCTCTCACTCTGCTGGCGCCGCCTGGCCGTTGCCGGCTGGCTACGGCCAGCTCGGGCCGCGGTTTATCTGTTTTTCTTCGACGGACGATTATCGTGTTGTTCTCCCACCCCTGCCAGCAGGAATTTTTGCTGTGAACACCGTCTTTCTTCATTGCGACGTGACCGGTCGCCCTTACCGGGTAGACCACTTCAGGGCCGAACTGGAACGCCTTGGCGTGATGAAGAGAGATAGCGGCGATTGGCGCCTACCAAATGAACCACCTGTGGATGGCTGACACTTCACACCGCGGGAGCCAAACAGAGGTTAGTGGAAGCACGAGAACTTTCTGTGAAAGAGAAGAAGTGCTTAGTGCTTGACCCGGACAACTCCGAAGTCCGGTTAAAAGTGCACTGGGTGCCGTTCCACGTTCCGGACGACGCTCTCTTCCGAGCATTTGAGCGGTACGGGAAGGTTCAAGAGGTCACTCGCGAAACCTGGAGGACGGAAGGCTTTCAGGGCATACAGTCATCCACGAGGATGGTGCGCCTTAGCCTGAAGCAGGGCGTCACCATTGATAGCCTGCCTCATCAGCTCAAAGTCTGCGGCGGAGGTGTCCTGGTTGTGGTTCCCGGACGCGCACCCCTGTGTTTGCGGTGCAAATCGAGAGGACACATCCGGAAGGATTGCAGGGCACCCTGGTGTCAGCAGTGCCGCAGGATAGGGCATGCACCTGAAGACTGCGTGCGAACGTACGCCACCGTCACCGGGGATCGTTCGACGGATGATGTGCAAGACCTCGAGATGGACGAGGAGGAAGCAGGATACGGCACGGAGCGAATCTCAGCAACCACCGCCCGCTCCACCAACGAACAAGCAGGAGAGCTCCGGAACGTCAAGTTCTGCTACCGGTCCCCCCAAGTCCAACGCTGAGCCAGAACCCAAAGCTCAAGGGACAGGCATCCTCAGCGAACCATTCGGAACAGCTGTCGAACTGACGGAACAAGCCGCAGAGACCTCCGACACTCCGCTGAGCAAGAAGCGTCAAGAAGAAACTGAGATCGACACCGACGACGCATCTCTGACTGACGACTTCCCAGCCTTGCAACCCCTCGACCCGTTCTCTCTCACTCCCTCTCCGGACAGGCCACACAAGGTAGAACAAAAGTGGAAGGGTGGATTGACCAAGAAAGGACGCTTCAACCCAATGCCCCGTATCCCACCTGAAGACCGCCGGCGACAAGACCCAGCGTAGACGGTGACGCCGCCAAGAACCCGAGACGCCAAGAAGCATATGCAAAGCGGTGATCTTTTTTTTGTTCTTTTTCCCGCAGTTTATCTCCTCAGATTACGCCCCTCAAAATGAAGCAATTTAAGATCGCCACGTTTAACTCGGTCAGTTTAATTTCTAGAATAAGGAAACAGTGGCTTCTAAATTTACTTTTGAAAGAAAACGTCGATATAATTTGTCTTCAGGAAACCAAACTTTCTTCCGAGACCCATGTGAATGACATGAATTTTTTTTTTCGAAAGATATTATCATTTTTTTCACTCTAGGGCGGTCGGGCACAGTGGCGGTAGCGGAATTTTGATAAGAAAAGACAGACGATTTGTGATCTACCCTGAATGGGAAACAGATAGGAACGGCCGGGTTTGCTCGGTAGAAGTGATTAGGTATCAGGAGTCGGTTAAAGTAATATCAGTACACGCCCCCTGCGACGCGGCCGACCGCAAGGTTTTTTTACCAATCTCCGGAAGTATCTTGACAGTCCTGTAAAGACGATTATCGCAGGAGATTTTAACTGCGTTTTAAACACGCAGGATTGCTCACGCAACTTGCAATCAGACTCCAGCCGGTCAGAACTTGGTAAATTACTGCGAGACTTTGACCTCCGTGGATGCGATCGACGCGTCTCAGGGATCACGTCCTAGCTACACGCATTGGCAAGGCTGCTGCCACGCCCGGCTAGATCGCGTTTATATGTCAAGCGAACTCATCAGGTCAGTCACCGCGTACCAGGTGTCTCCGGTGGCCTTCTCTGACCACGCAATGGTTGCGCTGCGGGTAGGAAAGGTGAACAAAAACACAAGAAAACCATTCTGCTGGAGCTCTTGGAAGCTTAATGAGAGTCTCCTCGACGACGAGGCCCTCTGTTCTCAGATAAAAACAAAAAAAAAAACACTATATCGGAAGCAGCACAGACAGGGGATGTTGATGCTGTAACATGGGAAGAAATCAAAGAAAAGATTAAGCTACTCTGTTATGACCACAGCAAAGCAAAGGCCAGAAAGAGGCGGGAAACAAAGATCGCACTACTACAAGCCTTGCAAACATTAATCGCCGAAGAAAACAAAACACCGGGCATTTTCACCGAGGATATCCGTGCCTGCAAGGCGCAATTGCTTGGTCTCATGGAAAGTGAATACAGAGGAGCAATGGTTCGGAGCATGCTCAGAGCGTTAGAAAAAGAAGAAGACCCCTGTAAAATTTTTAAAACAAAGGAAAGATTGCGAGCCCAGCACAACAGAATCGACTCCCTTCAGGCCGGCGACACAGTTTTAACAGAGCAGAAAGATATCGAAGAGTAACTCGTGAGAGAGTTCCGAGAACTATTTACCTGCAAAGACGAAGTGATCAACAGCGCGTTAGATGAATGGGTAAATGCGCTCCCCAAAATTCCCATAAGTATTCAGAAACGCATGAACAAAACAATCACTAAATCTGAGATTGCTAAAGCAATAAAAGAACTACCATCACGGAAATCCCCTGGAGTAGATGGTTTAGGATCAGCATTCTATAAAAAGTTCGCCGACGTTCTTGTTCCCATATTATGTAACGTCTTTGCTGACATTCTCCGGAGGGACCTATTACCACCCTCTATGCGACAGGCACTCACTGTGCTCATTCCAAAAAAAAGTACGGGCTCTAGCGTCTTAACATCAGATAGATTAAGGCCTATCAGCCTTCTAACGACGGATTATAAGCTGCTGGCCAGGATACTGGCAAAACGATTGGAGATGGGCCTTAAGTTCGTAGTGGGCGATCATCAGACCTACGGGTTCAAGGGGAGATCTATTACCTCTAACGTTCACACGCTCCGGATTCTTTCCGAAACAGCTGAAGCAACCGGAATCTCCGCAGCAGTGCTGCAGATTGACCTCAGTAAAGCTTTCGACCGGGTATCGCATGCCTTTCTATTCAATCTGCTCGAAGCGTGTGGTGTTGGCAAAAGAATCGCGAAATATATTAAACTATGTTACAAAGATATATCGACACGACTATTGGTTAACAGGAGCGTAACAGAAAAAATCTCAGTTCAGGGCTCGGTCAGACAAGGCTGCCCCCTCTCGCCTATACTGTTCTCGCTATATTTAGAGCCTGTCTGCAGAAGAATTATAAGCGACACCAGGATTCAGGGCGTCTCCCTTGCCAGGAATGCCACAAAGATACTAGCATATGCCGATGATGTCACTGTTGTTGCCGCCTCCAGATTAGAAATTGTTCTTGCAGTGCAGCACTTTGCTGATTTCTGCGAAGTATCCGGTGCCCAAATGAACCACGCTAAGTCTACAGGCGCATGGCTCGGAAACTGGGACGTGAAGCCACAGCGCTTTTATTAATGTTGATTGGAGCTCTACTCTCACGAATTATCTTGGTGTCAGCTTGGACCCCTATTCGCTTAGTAGTGGTAAAGGGGGCATTCACCTCAACAGTTTGAGGGCAAAAGTGCAAGACTGGCGCGGTCGGAACCTTTCCATACTGAATCGTGCCTTCGTATGCAACTCAGTATTTTTCTCAACTGTATGGTATGCAGCTCAACTTGTGCCATGTCACGCAAGTGAAATCCATAAAATGCACCGCTTTTGCGCAACCTTCATTTGGAATTCCAGCTTTGAGCGGATGAGGCGCACTAACATTTTTCTTAACCAAGCCAAAGGAGGGTTTGGTGTTGCAAACCTAGAAATTAAACTCAAAGTTCAGAGGTTTTTATTTTTCCGCGACCAGAGGAACTCTGTCATTGTGCAGTCATTTGTTAAACTTGGCGGCCGGCTGTTAGCACCATGGCTCGTTGTAACCCAGGAAGGAGCTACGTCAGCGGCTGTACTGAGGTTTTACAAAGAAATCGCTGCTGCCATCAAATTTTTTGAAGCACGTTTTTCTCGGCAGTACCTTAGCAAGGTGAAAAGAAAAACCCTGTATTGGGATACAGTCGACACTGTCTTTCCACCGCCGCTCTATCGCTCCTTTCTGGGAACTGATGTGGAATCCACGGTTTTCAAGCGCCTCCGCGGCTACCCCGTTCGCAAAGCCGCAATCGACTTCTTCATTTCTTTTCACACCGAAGTGCTGCCAGTGAAGACGTGGCAGGAAAAGAAAGGTTTTTTTGTTCCGTGGAATTTGAACTGTGCGCTATGTCCCACGCCGGAAACTCTGCAGCATGTTTTTCTTTTTTGCCCGAACGCAGAGTTATTCTGGGCGGAACTACGCTGTAGATTACAGGTTGAATTGTACATGGATTGGCGCAGCGCGAAGCTCCTTGAGTTTGGCACAGGCCCTGACAGCAAATGTTTGGAGGTATTGGCACTGCTTGGACTGCACGCAATATGGAAGTCCCGCACGGATCACCTCCTGGTTCTCGAAGGAGGAAAACCAGCATGGCGTCACTTTGAAGAAGGCTTCACGATTGCGAGTAGCCTCATTGCTGGGGTGGGAAACCCCGAAATGGCTGGCTGGGCTGAATTGGAAGCGCGCTTTAAAATGCCGAAAACGCCTCGAAATCGGAGGAGATAAGTGCGGAACTTCAAAGCCACTGAGTGTGACTGGGGACATGAACCAATGCTGTTAAAATGGCCACATCGTGCGCTGTTCTTGCCCAAGTGTATTTTAACCATGTATATAACGCTTGTTTTACATAAATAATAAAAAAGCCAAGTCGGCAAAAAAAAAAAGGCTTAACGGTTATGGCGTTTGATTTTCCACGCAAAAAGCCAGGGTTCGATGCCTCGCCGCGGGTTCGCATTTTTGTTGATCTGTAATGTGATCTTCTGGTAAATTCCAGAATCGTGTTGCTTGTTCTAGGTCACAATGTACTATAAGCCGAAGCTTCTAGGCCGATTGTTCCAGAAGCCCACGCGTGTACATAAGGGGCTCCGCGTGGCGAGCAAGAGTCAGTTTTCGCCTCAGCGTTCGATTCTGCTGTTACGCCGACTTCGACGCCCGCGACGCTCTCCTGTTATCTTCTATTTTCTCTTTATTTTTGGGCACAAGTTCGCCCCATTAAACGATTTAGTTTCTTCAGTTATTCTATCGCCTCATCAACTCTGTTATTCGTGACATTTTGGTGGAGGTGCGGGGTACCGCATGTCCCTGCAGCGCTCCCCTCCGAGGTCGCGCAGTTGAAGTCCGTACCCAAGTTTCCGAGGACCCAACGAAGACCAGACCGAGATCCGATCAAGTCGCCGTAACTTTGGCCTACCAACCGGAACTAGCACCCTTGCCACCCAAGGCCACACAAACAAAGAAGACGACGATGGCCGACCAGGCCCAGACCCCGGCCGCTCCTGCCGTCGTATACCTCCCCGCCGCACCCAGAACTCCGACACCTTTCCACGGAGACACCCACGAGGACATCGAAGACTGGCTGCAACACTATGAGCGTGTGGCCCGCCAGAACGGGTGGTCAGCTGAGCACTGCTTGCAGAACCTTTACTTTTCGCTGGAAGGAACTGCGAGGCACTGGCTGGAAAACCCCGAGGCTTCTTTGACGTCGTGGGAGCTGTGCAAGCAAGAACTGAAGAAGACGTTTGTCTGCCAACACCGACGTGAGAAGGCCGAAGATCTCCTGCGAACAAGAACCCAAGGCCTAAATGAGAGCATCACCAGCTTCGTCGAAGATTTTCTCCGCCTGAGCGCCCGCGCCGATCCTCAAGCTACCGAGGAGAAGAAGCTGCACCACCTGATGGGGGTGTGAAAAGCGAGATATTCGGCGGCCTCATCCGCAATCCCCCGACAACTGTCGATGAGTTCGTCACGGAGGCGACGAATATGGAACGGGCCCTACAAGCACGCGCCAGACACTACCAGCGACACCCCGGCGTAACCACTCTGGCGACATCCCGATCCGACCTTGGCACCACCCTCCCCGGCATTCGTGACATTATCCGTGAAGTCGTCTCGGGGGAACTGAAGAAGCTGCTGCCCGCTGCCGCACGCCCGGCCTCGCTCTCCATTGCCGAGGTTGTGCAGGAAGAAATCCAGACAGCCTTCCAACCAGAGCCTCCCGTCGTCGTGGCAGCCCCCGAGGAGCCCACGTTGACTTACGCCGCAGTGGCCCGACGGCCACCGCCTCCTCCTCGCACCTATGTCGCGCCGCCCCGACGTCAGTCTCCTTCGCCGCAGCACGACCGACACCACGCCGAACAGGTCCAGTACGCCTGCCAGGAGCCCCGCGTACCCCGGAAGACCGACGTGTGGAGAACGCCCGACCGACGTCCACTGTGCTTCCACTGCGGGGAAGCGGACCACACCTACCGCCGATGCCCATACCGACGACTCGGGCTGCGCGGGTTCCACCCGAACGACCCGCGCCCCCGTTATGGTGAACGACCTCGGGAGATCGACGAGTACCTGTGACGACCTCAGTCCCCCGAGCCTGCGTCCCGCCGAGAGTTCCGGTCACCGTCGCCGCGACGTCCAGCTTCGCCGATGCACCGACCCCGACGTGAAAGCCTGTCGCCACTCGCTCCTCGCCGGGGAAACTAGGCCCGGCAACCCCTGGAGGTGGAGTTGCCGAAAACGACCGACGCAAAGATCCTCTACGAACGTTGGAGGGCCCCCACTCGAACGCCACCAGAGACCGAAATGACTCCCCTGCAACGGTGTCCAACAACCTAAACGTTGTTATCGACCGCCTCGACGCGTCGGCACTCGTGGACACCGGAGCAGACTACTCAGTCTTGAGTGGGAGGCTCTCTCGCCGCCTTCGAAAAGTGACAACGCCGTGGGAAGGCCCTCAAATACGAACCGCCGGTGGGCACCTCATCACACCTGTCGGGAGATGCACTGCTCGCGTCGAGATCCACGGTGAGGCGTGCCCTGTGAAGTTCGTCATTCTGCAAAACTGTTCGAGGGACGTTATCGTCGCAATGGACTTTCTTTGCGAGTATGGTGCCGTCATCGACCTCGGAGCAAACCGGCTGACGCTACGAAAACCTGATCCACCACGGGAGGAACCCAAAGCGACGTCATACGCGGTCCGCGTCCTCGCAACCACGGACTCACCGCGGTCGTGTTTTCGTACCCGTCGGGATCAATGAGGCTTTCTGCGGCGACGTTCTGCTCGAGGGAAGCGTCCAGCTGCTTCTAGGAAGAGGGATCGGCGTTGCAAGAGGCATCGCGGAGCTCCAAGACGGACACACTGTTGCACTCGTAACAAACTTCCGACAGGAGGCTCAGCAGCTTACGAAAGGCACCGCCGTGGGTCACGCCGAGGAACTCGCGGACCCAGCCGCAATCGCCGGAATAGCAGAGGACCTCTCTTCGTGGCCACACAAGACAACGCCGCATTCGCATTTCGACATCGATCCAACCCCGCCTGTCCCACAACGACGACAACTCAGTGACCTTCTCGTCGAGTTCAGTGAGTGCTTCTCCACGTCGTCAAAGGTGCGCCATACAACGGTTGCGAAACATCGAATTATTACTGATGACGACGCGCTTCCTGTTCATCGGTCGCCGTATCGTGTATCTGTGAAAGAGAGAGAAGTCATCCAGAGGCAGGTCCAATAAATGCTCGACGACGACATCGTCCAGCCCTCAAAGAGTCCGTGGGCTTCACCGGTAGTCCTGGTGAAAAAGAAAGATGGGACTGTTCGGTTCTGCGTGGACTATTGTCGACTGAACGCCGTAACGAAAAAGGACGTCTACCCGCTGCCACGCATCGACGACACTCTGCACCGGCTGCGCCATGCCCGATACTTTTCGTCGATGGACCTGAAGAGTGGCTACTGGCAGATTGAAGTCGACGAACGGGACCGAGAGAAGACTGCCTTCGTCACTCCGGACGGACTGTACGAATTTAAAGTGATGCCGTTCGGACTGTGCACAGCACCGGCGACGTTCCAGCGCGTAATGGACACCGTTCTTTCCGGCTTGAAGTGGCAAAGCTGCCTCGTCTATCTCGACGACGTCGTGGTATTCGCAAGCGACTTCGACGAGCACCTGAGACGTTTGCGAGCCGTGCTACAGGCTATCAAGAATGCTGGACTGACACTAAAGCCGTCAAAATGTCGGTTCGCTTACGGCGAGCTCAAATTCCTGGGCCATGTCGTGAGTGCTCAGGGTGTAAGCCCTGATCCTGCCAAGACATCCGCTGCTGCCGAATTTCCGAAGCCATCAGACAAGAAAGCCGTATGAAGATTTCTTGGACTGTGCGCTTACTACAGACGTTTCGTTCGCGATTTTGCCAAGATTTCTGCACCGCTCACGCATCTGACGAAGGACGACGTGAACTTCCAGTGGGGAGAGGAGCAGGAACAAGCGTTCAACGAACTGAAGGAAAGACTCCAGTCGCCCCCTATCCTCGGGCACTTCGATCCATCAGCGGAAACGGAAGTTCACACGGACGCCAGCAACGCCGGACTCGGCGCGGTACTCGTCCAAAGACAAGACGGAGCAGAGAGGGTGATCGCTTACGCAAGCCGGGCACTGTCCAAGGCAGAGAAAAATTACTCGACGACCGACAAGGAATGTCTCGCTGTCATCTGGGCGTTAACCAAGTTCCGCCCGTACCTGTACGGGATCTCGTTCCGCGTTGTCACGGACCACCACGCTCTCTGTTGGCTCGCCAACCTCAAGGACCCGTCAGGACGCCTCGCTCGCTGGAGTCTGCGACTGCAAGAATTCGCCGTAACCATTGTGCATAAGTCTGGCCGCAAGCATAACGACGCCGACTGTTTGTCTAGGGCCCCAGTCGAATCTCCTCCCGAAAGCACTGACGACGACGATGACGCCCGTTTTCTCGGCGCAGTGACAGATGCCGACATGGGAGAACTTCAACGAGACGACCCGGAACTTCGCGCCGTGATCGACCACCTCGAAGGTCAAGGAAGTTCAGTTCCGCGAGTCTTGGCCCGAGACTTGCCAAGCTTCGTTCTGCGGCGAGGCGTGCTCTTCAGAAGAACTTCGGAACGAGCAACCCTGCCTGGCTGCTGGTTGTTCCGGCCAGCCTGCGAGAAGAAATCTTTCAAGCATGCCACGACGACCCGACGGCTGGACACCTTGGCTACAGCAGGACGCTCGCCCGGATTCGTGACAAGTACTACTGGCCGAGACTCCCGAAAACAGTCCATCTGTACACAAGGTCGTGCCATGAGTGCCAACGACGTAAGAGGCCTCCGACGAAGCCAGCAGGACTCCTGCAGCCGATACCTGCCCCGACTACGCCCTTCCAGCAGGTCGGAATGGATTTACTTGGGCCGTTCCCAGCATCGACGCAAGGAAATCGGTGGATTATCGCCGCGACAGATTATCTTACACGATACGCCGAGACGAAAGCCCTGCCATCGGGAACAGCGGTGGAAGTCGCCAAGTTTTTCGTCGAGTCCATCCTCCTTCGACACGGCGCACCTGAAGTGCTGATCACAGATCGAGGATCATCTTTCATGGCACAGCTGACTCAAGAGGTTCTTCGGCTCAGTCACACCAGCCATCGACGAACCACCGCTTATCATCCGCAGACCAACGGACTAACGGAGCGGCTCAACAAGACGATCGCCGACATGATCTCCATGTACGTCGACGTGGAGCACAAGACGTGGGACGAGGTGTTGCCGTACGTTACGTTTGCGTACAACACAGCGGTTCAAGAAACCACGGGAGTGACGCCGTTTCAACTGGTACACGGCCGGGCGGTTACCACGATGCTCGACGCCATGCTGCCTCACGTGCCGGCCGACGATGGCAACGACGACGCTCAACTGATCTCTCAACGCGCGGAAGAAGCTCGCCAACTGGCAAGAATCAAGATTCATGACCAACAGCGAGTCGACGCACGCCGGTATAACCTTCGTCGCCGGGACGTCCACTTTCATCCCGGAGACCGGGTATGGGTGTGGACACCGATACGGCGCCGCGGTCTCAGCGAGAAGCTTCTAAAACGCTATTTCGACCCTACAAGATCATTCGACGCCTCGGCGATCTGAACCACGAAGTTCTTCCCGATGGAACGCGGCCATCTGCAAGGCGCCAGCCACAACCCGATGTGGTGCACGTTGTCCGGCTCAAGCCGTATTACGAACGATAGAACTTTGGACTCTCGTCAAAAAGTGAGCTGATGAACTGTGGCTCGCGATTCTGCTGTCCATTTGTTGTGGATTTGTTTTTTTGTTGTTTTTGTGCTGCATCGGGACGGTGCGTTTTTAAAGGGGGGATAATGCCGTGAGCGCACAGGACCGAGCAGGCAACGCGCTCGTGGCCTAACGGTTATGGCGCTTGCCTTGCACGCAAAAAGCCAGGGTTCGATGCCTGGCCGCGGGTTCGCATTTTTGTTGACTGTAATGTGATTTTCTGGTAAATTCGAGAATCGTGTTGCTTGTTCTAGGTCACAATGTTCTACAAGCCGAAGCTTCTAGGCCGATTGTTCCAGAAGCCCCGCGTGTACAAAAGGGGCTCCGTGTGGCGAGGCAAGAGTCATTTTCGCCGCAGCGTTCGATTTTGCTGTTACGCCGACTTCGACGCCCGCGACGCTCTCCTGTTGTCTTCTATATTCTCTTTATTTTTGGACACAAGTTCGCCCCATTAAACAATTAGTTTCCTCAGTTATTCTATGTTCTATTAACTCTTCATTCGTGACAATATGTTATCTGTTGGGAAAGCGCCTCGGGAATCCGCTCTGCGTCCGGCATACAGCAACTTGGCGTCCTTTCACACGTTTTTCAAATCCGTGTTAGTACCGGTATCTCTATTTGAGGAATTTGCTATCGAGTGTAGACGCGTTAGGCCAGTGGCTAAAGTAACCTATCACGAGCGCCGAGAGTGAAGACGCCACACGTTTCACATGCCACACGATTGGCCAGCAATTTGTTCCGCTTTTTTTTGGCTAGAAGTAAACCAATTTACATGCAAACGAACCCAGGGATTTTCGTAAGCTTTTATGTTTCTTTCTAAGAAGACCTGATGTCATTTGAACTTAAGATTACAAACACATTTGCTTTGTCGCTCTTCTATCATCAGTTGCCTCTTCTACAATAGCATAGTACAAATTGGCCGAAATTTGAGGGTACGCTCATGTTGAGGCCCGACCACAATTCATCCAACCCTAATTTCCTGTAACTGAAACAACAACCAAACAAAATAACTAATTCCTCGTTTCAGCTTAAAAAGCCTCTGACACGCCCCCCCCCCTAAAATTATTTTTTTTTCATGCAAGGCGTTAAAATGGTGTATCAGGATATCACCAATAATTGTTTCACTTTGAAGTTCTATAGTTTTTTTATATAAAAAATAGAAGGACGAAGCCAATTCAAAGTGCCCGCCAATGTCCTGTGACGTAACAATGTACCGCAAAATGTCGGGGCGGTCAGAAGGGAGGCATCGCCGGAAGTCACGTGAGTTGTATAACTCCTCGTGCTTACCACGACCGTGTGTAATATTTTTTTAATATATTTTTTGTTATTCTCGGCACCTCCACGAGCAATCTAAGCATACAAGGTTTCTTCTATTTGCTTTTCATCGCCTAATGTTGCTGTAACGGTAGAAGAAGCGCAGTCAGTGAACCTAGTAAAGAAGTTCTGCTCATGTTATAGACAAAACACGTACTTTATGCTCGACGTTTACTCGTAGTTGGTACACTCACCAGTTCGTATTCTTTAGACGGCAGGCATCTTCAGCCTGGAGAGTATCTGATGATTCGACGAAGTGTCTGAACTTTCAGCAATGCGATCGGGTGTGTCGTATGCTACCAATCCTAAATTCTGCGAGCGTTCTAGATTTTGTTTTTCAAGACTCGATAGTTCGTTTTGTGCCCAGTGTGACTCTGTACTATCGGACTGATGGCATGCACTCGTGCACTGGGTTGTACTCGCAACGCTTTCATCATTAGCCTCCATCACGTCGATCTACTGACTCTTCGTCCTTAACTTTTACAGCACGCAAACTAATCAACGGTGCAGTGATAAAAGCCAGTGGAACTGAAACTTCGTTTTCTAGGATCGCTCGTGGAGGAGTAAAAAAAAGGCTTAGGCACGGCTGTGGGGAGCACGAAGAGTGAAACTCACGTGACTTCCGGCGAACACAATTCAGCGACATAGGTCGATGTCTCCCTTCTGACCGCCCCGACACCTTGCGGTACACTGTTACTTCACAGGGCACTGGCGGGCACTTTGAATTTTTTTGGCGTGTCAGAGGCCCTTTAAGTCGAGACGCAGCCGACGCTACGCGCGAATGGGAGCAATCAAGGAGCGTCAAAAGCGGAAGTCACTGGGCCTTTTCTGTTCATGATTGGTTCAGCGTTGATCAGGGGCGGATGCAGGAATTTTCGGGGGGGGGGGGAGGGGGGTCAGGTGTTGGTTAGCGTACCATATGTTTAGGAACCCCCTCCCCCTCTGCCTCGTTTTACGCCCCAATTTTTGCGCATGCAGAAATCAAGAGGGAGGTAAGGACATCCGGAGCCCCCTCTAAATCCGCCCCTGGCGTTGATCGAACATGGAATGGAACGCTTTTGACGCTGTCCGCTTAGTCCCAAAAGCTCGTCGGCTGCTTGTGGACTTAAGGAAACACAAAGTGGAGCGTAACCTGATACCCTGATATGTTGTTTACTTACCATTACAACATCGGTAGGTTGTTGACTCTCATAGTAATCAAAATAACTTTCATATTCCTCAGGGCTAAGGGTGTAAACGGGAGGTTCGAAATAATTATACAGTTTCTGGAAGCGAAAAAGAAAACAACGGTATACAACTCAACCAAAAAGGATCACTGTATGCAAGCTGAGAGGTAGGTTTGGTTCCAGTTTGCATTTGAAGTACGCGAATTCAAGAACTGCTAGCAAACTCGACGTTACTTTCAAAGGTACGGAATGGGTGTTTCTTTACGACAACCTTCATGATCCTACCTGTGGTCACGTTGTAGCATGTTGGTCGCCTTTGAAAGACCGCGCTTGCTTCTCTATGATTAACCGATAACTTAAGAAACGCAGGGCGTTGCAAGTCCTGAGCATCTCGTGATGACTCCGCTGCCAATTGGATTTAGCTAGTAGCCGGTACGAACGGCGAAGAACCAATCAGAAAGCGAGATTCGTGTACACAATAGGTCACGCCATGACAGGAATAATTTATGCACGTTGAAAACCGAAGAAACCAATTTGTCGAGGATTTATCCCAAAGAAATTAAGACGGTGAAATTGAAATGGTCGGTACACCTCTATGTTTTGTCTCTGTAATCTTCGCATTGTTATGTAATCTATATGTCTCCGTTGCATTACTACACCTATTTCGATCAATATTTCCTTACGACCCATGTTCGACTGAAATACAGCAACAAAATTATCCGAGATTAAAAACCAACAACAAGAACAACAACAAAACTTGTAGTATTATTCAGCGCGCCTCCTGGTGTGGTTGCTGGTTAGCGGTGCAGCTCTCCCTTTTGAGCGATTATTGTCTGTTTTTCACAGATATGACGTCGTTCTTTTTTCTACTTCTTCAAAACCTGCGTACGAGCGATGTAAACACAGCAAACCTAGAGCCGCTGTACGTTAATGGGAACAAATTACGACGTGAGTAAAAATCGGTGAGTGAACAATCGCAATATGCAAAATCAGTACGTGAATTTCACACAGTTTAAAACAAATTGTTAAGGGTTTAGAATTTTTTTTAGAAATATACCTAAAATTCAGCCATATTGGGCCTAAATATCTTTATGTTGCAATCTGATAACTCGTTTTACAAAAAAGAAAAAAGAAAGACAGAAGAGTGTAAATAAATACGAGAGGAACCTCTATCGGCACCTCTATCGGCTCAGTGCGTGTTTAATTTTGACTCAAGGACTTTTCCATATTTTTTGTCTTTTTAATGGTGCATAATAAGCTCCTCTAACCTCTAAGATACTATGCGAGTAATAACGTCCAAAACTAAGGTGACCCCTGGTTTCTCAAACATATAATTGATAACCAATCAAAAAGACAACGGACAGGCAAGTAATCTAAAGCCCCCAAAAATTGGTGAAACTTTTTTTTAAGCTGATCTTTACATTTGATGCCATGCAAAAATAGTTGACCGAATTCCAAAAAAAATACGCTTAATTGTTTTTCTTGTTTTTATACTTCGCCTCACCTTAAGTGCAGACGCAGCCGACGATACGAGCTGATCGGACCAATCAGAGTGCGTCAAAAGCACACGATCACTGTCTCGGGTATTTCTAGAATTATAAAATTACACTAGCTCCTCCGCGCCCTCACGTGTTCTATACCATCACGGTGTTCGTCATATTTCTTTACGTATTCAATTATCGCTGAGCCAATCATAACCAGAGAAGGTCCAGTGACTTGCGTTTTTGAAGCTGTTTGATTGGTCCAATAACCTCGTAGCGTCGGCTGCGTCTGGACTTGAGCTGAAAAGTAGCACAGGCGACAAGTCATTAATTATTGCACTTATTCCATATCCCTTTCAACTTTTGCCTGTCTTTTCCCCACGCAAAAAGTCCTGCTTTAGAAAACCCCAACGCCTACCCTCTTTGTCCAAGTGTCGAAAAAATTAAAGGCACGTTCATTCGATCAAACGGAATGGAATGCGGTTGTTTTACAGGAACGTCGTTAGTGAAAACAGGAGAGAAAATAGCATTTTTATGAAGTGGTTATAATATGCCGTCCACACATTGAAGACGACGTCAAGGACGGCGTCTAGCGACGACCTCCAGGACCACCTCAAGGACGACTTCAAGGACACCATCTAGGACTACATCGAGACGTCCTTGAGGACGACGTCGAGAACGACCTCTTGGACGATCTCGAGGATGACCTCAAGGACGACACCATAGAAGACCTCTAGGATAACCTCAAGGACGACGTCAAAGTCGTCTGGTCACGTCAGCTTCAGCTACCGATGGTTAAGAGTTTACGCGACCGGCGCTTACGCGAATGGAGCCTACGCAACCCATGCTTACGCTTCCTAGATCCACGGGCTTTACGTGACCTTGATATCGCGACCTTGAGGTTTATTGGTATCTCTCCCTCTCTTTCTCTTTCTCTCGCTCTCCTTTTCTCTCCCTCCCTCCCTCCCTCTATCATCTTCCCTCCTTCTTCCCTTTTGCCTCTCTCCCTTTTATCCTCTTTCTCCCTCCCTCTCCTTCTTCCTCTCTAGCTCTCTCTCTTGCGTGCGCGAGCGCGGTCAGAGCGAGCCATCGAGCGGAGATGGCACAATCGGCACTCCCTCCCTCTCTCTCTTTTTCTCTCTCTTGCTCTTTCTCTCATTCTCTCCCTTCCCTCTCTCACTTCCTTCTCCCCCTCTTTCTTATTCTCTCTCTCGCATGCGGAGTTTCGGCAACCGGCCCTTACTCTTCAGCCCCCATTGCATTTACCCAACACCACCTAGACAGAAGGCCTCCGCACCGTCCTCACAATCACATCGATCCAGGCCTAAAAAAAATAGGGCTGCGCGTATGTTTTTAATCAGACTAGAACTTGGTCTTCCTCAACGGGCGACGAGTCTCCCAGCTGTAGATGAGAAATTTAGACAGCGCAGTACGACTGCTAGCATGGGGTCTTAAACGTGCATCACGCAGTAGTGATACGCGACCGCACGCCGGTACGATATGCTCATCCAGATCGAAACGGGCAGGGGTGGAGGGGATCGAGGGCCTCGAGATCGGGCACGAGTGCTGTGTCAGTGGTCGTCTGGGGTTCATGTCCAATCAGAGTGTCGAAGGTGGGTTTCGGGCCCAATAGCCGAGTTAGTGTGATCCGACTCTGATGACGTTTCACGGAGGGAGAGGAGGCCATGGGGAGGCTTTCATTATTCTAGGTGGTGTTGTTCAACCCCGGGTGTAGCGTGACCTTTATTCCGCGACCTTGAGCTTCAGCTACAAGCGTTGCGTGACCTTGAGGACACATCCTCGAGGACACGTCCTTGAGGACCCGGCTATGGGGGCATGACGTTGAGGACAAGCACATGACCTTGAGCGTGTTTGGGTCTATAAAGCTACTTCTTCAATACAGCTTGATATATAAAAATACCAGGAAATGATGCGAGATGGACGATTCACGCTCTCATACCATGTGCGCCATCTATCCATTTTAGTAGATAAAACAGGCTCGCACACACGGAACCTGTGACCCGAGACGGGTACCTGCCGATTGAGATGGGTAGCATCAATCATGCTATGAAGTGCTTGATTTTACGTCGTTATGTATTAAGAGTTTTCTTTCGAAGTTCATTTGTCATGATGGGCTGCCTGAGTGACCTAGATTTCAAAATGACCACGCCCATAGAGCAGAGTTCGCTTTCTATGTTACGGAGACATATGCCTCAAGTATTGGATTGACCGAGCGCGAAGTAATACTGATTGAAACAAATTATCCCGAGAAATTCAAAATTCCAATTGAGCTACAAGTCACGCATGACCCAAAATAACATAGAGAAGGTTTTATTGTTGCTGAGATGCCGTTTGGTGTGGGCTGCGCATTCTTAAAGGCGCCTCAAGTACAGGACTCTCCAAATAAATATTTGCGAATTAGAAGAATAGCTGTGTCATGTACGCAAGATTTATTTTAGCGACTAGGTTATTTTCTAGGCGGGCATCTTGCGCAATGAAGTAATCATAGCAATAAATTTCCTGATTAGCCTGAGTTTAATCAAATATTTTATTTAATGTAATTAGGGTATCATGTTTCTATTGGAAAATTCAAGACGACCGTATTCCAAGACTGTATAATATTTTTAGAATTCTCGCAATCAGCTCGAGCTCCGATTTATAGATTTACAAATTGCTCTTCGTTCACTTCGTCCAGACGCAGCGGATGTACAGGGCGGGACCAATAAGCAGCGTCAAAAGTGCAAATCACTAGCTTGTTCTGTTTATGATTGGTTCAGCGATGAAAAGCACAGACAGAAACATTACGAACACCATGACGGTGCTTTGACGCTCTATGATTCGTCATATAATCTCGTAGCATCGGCTGCGTCTGGACGGAAGGTGAAACGAGTATAGTCAATTCGGTAATTACGATTAAAATTCGAAGATAGGCAAGCCCTCGGGTGACGGATAATATTGGTTGGTTATTTGCTCGGGGTCTATTTATCTTTTGATTAAAATGGTGCCCTTATTTATTATTTGTTTAAGAAATACTTCACAAGGTTTTTCACCATTTAGGCAGGAGAGGATCACGTCAAGTTTTGAACAGTAGATTCATACAGTCAACCCTTGGAGCACACTCGCAGTCGAAGGGCAGGAAATCCCATTCGTCGATCGTCCGCACAAAGCATGAGTATTTAAAGGGGTTATTTTTGGGAGCATACGGTTTGACATTTTTCGAGTGGTTCATGTCAGCTGCGCGCTAAAGAGGTGACAAAACGTACAACTCTTTGTCTAAGCCGAGTTTATTACTGAAGATTTTATGAAAACAACAACAACAACAACAACAACAACAACCGCACACAAGTAACAACAAGAACTTAATCTTGCAATCTTCCGTTTAGCCTCAAGCAATTACGAGCAGATTTGCTTATAATTTCAGATAGTGAAGAATGACGCCTAAAATCCGAGAAAGGCCAATTCGTTATAGGGATAAGAAACCACTTACCTTGGCTAAGCTAACTTCAAAACTGAAAATATCTTCCGCAATCGTGTCCACCCTCTCATTTGGAATGCCGTTAGAAAACAATCTGACTGTTTGTCGTATTAACTCATAATAAGCAAACGCAGCGGTGTCGTTGTCTTTTTCAAAAGTTGCAATTTGAGACAGGGATGGAACAAACTCCGGAGCCTTCAACTGAAATAAACAGACAGCGATTGTTTGATACCCCTGATCTCAGGCAATTTATCCGCTTTTGCAAATTGATGTAGATTATGTTATGATACCTTTCTCTTATCGGGATCATAACATGCTCCAAAATTTGTAGGTACGCCAGTAAAGCGAAGAAGCCTGTTAGTACGTTCTCAACAAAACTAATTTCAAAGTTATAAAACTACTAGGCTACTTACAGCAATAGCTCGGACTGTTGAGTTGTAAAGATATGAATCCACAGTGACAGTAAAAAGAAATCCCAGGTCTGCACCTATTCTTGTTTTCCGATAGATATTAGTCCAGTGTGCCACATTTGATGCATCTGCTGATTTGTCCAGAGGCCAGCTATGAATATCGAACTTTTGTAGTACATTCGAAAGTTGTAAATTCTGTTCAGCTTTTGAGCCTGTGGGCAGAAAACATTTCGTTCGATAAGTTAATATTAAAAGGTACACGAACTTTTAAATTTAAATAATCTGGGACTTGACTGTTGTCTGTGTTGCTGACAAGTTATTGTTTAGTAAAGAAAAAAACTATTTGTAAAATTAATTAAGTCAAACTACGTTTTTACTTTAAAACTGCGTGTGATATGCGATATACAAGGGAGTTTCTTTTTAAGATTTACATACCTGTTTTAGAAATTCCATGAAGACTGCACTAATCCGATTTGTGCAGGTGTGTTATACGACCAGCGGGATATAATATAAACAGCTCCTCGACACGATAGGTCGAATAATTAACGAAAAAAATTAATTACCCTTTTGTGAAAATATTTCTATTGTAAATAAAAACTTGCTGAGCGTCATTTGGTTTCTGATGACGCTCATTAAGTTTCTAATTAGTATCATATGTTTATTTTCACTAACTAAAATGTTACTTAGCCTATTTTAGTTGATTACCCGACAGATCGTTACGATTAGCCCCCTATCCTATATCCCCCTGTCGGTAAAACTCACCCGCACACACCGCATTACACTATAAAAAAATGTCCGTGCGTCTACTTCCCCGCACAACACTCGCAGAGTCAATCACCGCAACTTAACGGAGGCAGCTCAGCAAATGACGATGCCGAAACATATGTTTAGACCGAAAAACGCAGCCTGAGTTGTGACATTAGGCAATGCAAAACGTCACGCTTGCATTGCATAATGTCAGAACTCAGACTGCGTGTAGATGGTTGAGCGTGTTGGTTATTAATTTACGATAAGGAAAGAGGGACATTTAAGACAAACAAACAAGACAGGCTGCGTTTTTTGGTCTAAACATGTTTCGGCATCGTCACTCGATGAGGTGCTTCCGTAAGTTGCGATGATTGGCTTTCCTAGTGTTGTGCGGGAAAGTAGACGCACGGGCTCTTTGGAAAGGCATCTTACGTAGCGGCTGATCTTAATTTCTAATCAAAGTCAGCATACCCAAGCACACCGATACAACGTTCGGAGCAACAATCAGGGCTAACCTTTTTTACTCGAGACCCGAACATTGAGAATACGGGTTCCCTCCTTGCGCTGGTGAAAACAGCCGCCATCCTTTCAATACCAGTACCTACTCAATCCGCCAGCGAGAAAAGAAGAACCTGATAATAAGAGGAGCAATGAAGTACTTTTCATGTAGACTCTGTCGAATAGCAGCACTGGCGAATGTCGTACTGTTTAAAACTGCGGGGAACACAATTCAACCCGAGCCGCAAACTACTGCGGGTCGAATGACGACAAAACACGTAAAGAGAACCGTTAGAGATGAATAACTTTTCTAGTGTCAATGTGCCAAACCTTTGCTTCGAAGCGAGATCGAGAAACGCGGCTGTAGGTAGGTGCAGACGCGGCCAAGGTACTGCGGATGCATTAGAAGAGGTCTGAGTGGTCAACGGTTCACTATGCGACATAACGCGGATGCTGTCGTTGATGGCGCTGCCCAGTAGCCGCGAATGCGGAGCGGCGGACCCCCTTTAGGTGTCGCACGCCAGCTATACTTCTAAAGAGGACCGACGATAGCATTTTTTTATTTAGGCTGTGATTTATATTTGAGGGTCATACCTACCATTTTGCATGCATGACTGATATGCCAGTCCAATCTTGTCTTCAAGAGTCTGATCTTCTTCTTTAGCATTAAGCCCTTCAAGGATTTCTGTTAAAAAACATTCACATAGAGTTAAAGGAAAGCTACGAAGGTTCTTGAAAAAAAATGAGTTAGAAGTGAATTCAAGTGTATTTTTACCACAGGAACCGGATTACCCAACCATTTGCTAAGCAACTATTGTAAAACGCGAGAAAATTCGAGAGACAGTCGCTGTACGTGACGTCATCGACGGATCTTTTGGTTGCCCAAGGCTAGGGAGGCGGGGCTTCAGCCCTATTTTGAAAGTGCTCTTATGGCTCACCGGCGCGTCGCATTGAAACATAATTGTGATATCTGTTATTCTAAAGGCCAAATGAATGCAATTCAAGTGTTTTTTCTCAAGCGCAGAACTGCCCCATTTTCCCTTTAAGAACACCCGTTTCTCTTGAAACACACACACACACACACGTAAACACGAACGCACGAACAAACACACGCACGCATACACATAATGGCAAATACTACTGGCGATGAACGATTTCCCTGAAGGCGTTAGAAGGGCTATATCTCACGTTAACTAAGTTTTATTATGATACATATTTATTCTACTGTTCCAGTTCACGACTTAATAATGTCAATAAGCCAGGATCGAGAATTGTGAGTTCTTCTTTTTTATTTCGTGTGCTTCGATGATCGCTCGGGCTTGCCTGTCCCTGTGTTTATATAACATAACAGCCTTCTTTAGGAACGGCTTACAGGCGCAATCTCGCCAGTGAGCACTACGGTGAGCACTTTAGTGCACCGTAGTGCACTAAAGTAAGCACTACGGTGCTCACTTTGGCAAATATTGAGGCACCGCCCAGTCTGCTCGACGTCTACTTCTCCGCTCTTGTAATAGCCGTGCGGTTTATGAACGAAGCCCATGTTTCTGCTTTCCCGCGTAGCACGGGATTAGCGAATCCCCACGACCGGCAAAAAAAGGGCCGCTTTTTACGGGACAGAGATGACGTCTTCACGCAGAAAACGCTATCTGCTCAGATTGCATTGGTTACGAAGAATCGCGTTCTCGGCCTCGTTATTCGCTGCGTTTTTTTATGCAGTGTCCGATAATTGGCATTGTGTGTGTTCTGCAGAAAAGTAGACGCAAGGGCCTTTTTGGTAAGAAGTGCGGTTATTACTCGAGTAAATATGGCATCTTGTATTCCACTCCCTTAATGCATGGCATGCACTCGATGCGTTGTTTCTTTACGTATACGTTAAAAAAACACCGCTTTTCCATGGCATTACGTTGCCGAGATTAGGCCTGTAAGCCGCTGCTATAGAAAACGAACTTAAAAGATTGTCTAGGCTCACAAAGCAAAAGGAATGAAACTGCGCGAGTCGGCTTCTTTAACGTTATTAGATAATGAGATCGAATTAGATCGTGAAATGACGCATGGACAGTGTGAACCCAATGGCACCGAGTAATTTGTTGCGAGGCGCAACTCCATCCCGAGGAGGAGGTTGTGTATGAATGGCTGCGTCAACTCACATAAACGCGTCAGTAGCGCATCCAATTGAGAAATAATTAAGCAAACGCGCCCAGTTCTATTTCTTCTTCCTGTTCACCCAATCACAATCGTCCCATCATGATTTGATGCGCTGTGGTCAGATAAATGTAACTTCCGCTACTGTTTTTCTTGGCTCTTGAAAAATGAAAGCCAGTCAATTGTTAGCCAGCGTTCCTGTCGTCCAGTCTCTCTCTCCGTCCGTGTGTAAACCTCGTTTGACCTTAAGTCCAAACGCAGCCGACGATAAGGGCTTATGGGACCAATCAGACTGCGTCAAAAGCGCACGACCATGGTGTTCGTCATGTTTCTGTTTGTGCTCTATCATTGCTGGACCAATCAGGTACAGGGAAGGCCTAGTAACATGCTATTCTGACACTACAATACTATAATAGGGCCAGCTGAACTTATGAAAAGAGAAGATAGAGAGAAAAAGAGAAAGACATAACACTGGACAACCAACTGTGGTTTAATACTTCCTCCTCTTTCTGAACCTTGACTTTGTGCTTTTCTCCTTTTTGTTTTAAAAACCACATAAAAACACAGCTTATATCCGAAAACTTAAGTAAACTTATATTTGAATCACCCGCAATTAATCAGGACATAACACACTGCAAATATTGTTTTTCTTTGGTATTGAACTTTATCAAGGGCTCGCTGACGTGCGAAATTTCTAAGTGGCTCGTGATTGGATATGGCGGTCCGTAGTTTTTGCTCTTAGTCCATCAAAGGATGAGACGAACAATAGTTCTTCCATGACGCATTGCACACTACAATATCATATCTATTTTTTTATTAACTGTCGCAAAGGCTACAAGGGCGAACAAGCAGCTTTTATGTGCTGCTTTCAATGCACAAGTTCGTGCAGCCGATGCGTGATCAAAAGCAAGAATATCACTTTTATAGAAATTGATATGTTAAGATTGAAAGCTAGACAAAGAACTTTGATGGCAGTTCTTAGTTTTCAGTTGACAAATATTATATTTATACTTTTTCTCACGAAGCTCCTGACACAAAGAGACCTGGCATAGTAAATACTTGGCATAGTAAATACAAGCTGCTTCTTCAAGATTTACAGGTTGTTAAAAAGAAAGGACCGTAAAAGCTACGCTAAGGCAGTCTGTGCAGGTGGGTTTTCGGACAGAAAGACATAATATAAGGGCGAATGGTCACGCAGAGTTGGATAATTAGCTCAAATTTGTAAATTAAATTTTTAATTAGGAAGGTAAACATAAGATTTGTAATAAGAAATTTGCTGAGCATCATGATAAAACCACTAATATTAGTGCATTTTAGAGCTGCGCGGAGCGCGTGGGAAGCGCAGTGGTGCGCTGGATTTCCCCCTGGAGTAACTTGCTCAAGGCTGGCGGTGCAGAAAAACGGATGATAAGGGCGCGGAGGTGTCATCCTCCGCGTTTAGCACCGCCAGTCTCGTGCCTGCTGCACGAGTGGTAATTTAATAGTGCACAACTGCGCCTCCCACGCACTCCAAATGTTTCTAAAATTTACTGATTTAGTGTTCTCTAATGACGCTCAAAAAGATTCAGATTGGGACCGTCTTTATTTTTACTAATTGAAAAGGTAATCCACAAATCTTAGCTAATTATCCGACTTGCCGTGACGATTAGCCTCATAAGTTATGTCCTCCAGGCTATATAAATGACATGCACACACGAAATTAATGTAAATTTGTTGTTAAAAAAAGAAAGAAATCTGGAAGGACTAAAAAAGAGCTTGTATGTGCGACGACGAATCCCAAACTGTGACCGCCATAGCGACAGTTAAAGACTAAAGACGCAGAAAATAATGACTTAGGCGGGTGCGGACTTCGCTAGCAAAAATTATTGACAATGCATCAGGCATATTAAATCCACATCATAAAGAGTCGAGCCACTCTTGAAGGGATACTTAAAAATCTATCGATAACTATAATGTTTCACAATTATAAATAGAAATGTCATTTAGAATCAATCAATCAATCAATCAATCTATCTATCAATCAATCAATTAACCAGTTCCTCTATCAATCAAAACTTTTTTTACTTGTGCTAATCAGCAGCTAGACAGCCTACTGGGTTAAGCGCACATACTTGAAATACACAATAAGTGACATGCGTAAACTCTTGGGGCTCAAACTGCAAATTCGTATTCAAAAAATCACCATAGAGAGTTGTGTAAATTATGAAAGCACACAATCATGTCTAAACACCAATCAAAACATACGTAAAATTTCGTTCCCCAAAAGATAGGTTTTTACTAAAAATATAAATATCAATAAATTGGGTGTTTATAACATGTAGGATACGCGAAACCGGTAAAGCATCTCGTATGAGATCTGGGTAAACACGCTCAGATTTCTAGAGTTCGTTCTAAGTGGAAATCGAAAGTCTAAAGGGGTAAGGAGAGCAGGACTGCCTATTTCATTATGAAGTGACCTATTTATTAACCTATGCGTAAAAACTGAACATCCCGAAAAGACCTTCTTTTACATACCATGGAGAATGTTAGTTTGGCTGAAAGCTAATTACGTGCATAAAAACATTTTCCCCCGAAATATTTGTCCAAAGTAATGCGTATAAATCACTTTTGAACATGTTCTACACATTCACCTGCTGATACAGAGATAGAGTTCCACATAACAGATGAAAATTCTACTTTGGAACGAACATGGGTACTGTATAGCCTCAAAAGATGGTGATGAGTGCTAAATTCTCTAGTTCAACGAGACATTATTCTCAGCGCACGTAAGGACTGCCTAATAATGCAGTTTACATGAGAAAGGAAAACTACGTGGTCATCCACAAGAACACCTAGGTCCCGTATCTGCGTGGTTCGACTGATAGTTTGCTTTTCTATAACACATGCACAGGGATATGAGATTATTGAAGCTGCATCGTTCTAGCACTGAACCAATATCGTCCTGCTGCAAAGTACATCAGTGATGAAGGTGACCTACAGAAACAACTTCACGTCATCTGCAAAGTTCAGAGTGTCTTACGGACGACGCCAAATCATTTATAAAAACAAGAAACAACAGACGTCCAAGCGTCGAGCCCTGAGGCACTCCTGACATGGAAATGAAAGGACGAGAGAAAGAGGCGGAAAATTCTTGCACAGTTTGGTCTTTTATAAAGATAACTCCCAAACCAGGTATTGTACTCAGAACTGAGACCATAGTTCCTGAGTTGCAGCAGTAACAGCTCATGATGGACCTTATCAAAGGCATTAGACATATCCAGATATATTGTGTCTACTTGACCCCGACACTGTAGAACTGGCACAGCATTATTAAAATAAAAATATGCACAAGTTAGTCCCGACGGATCTGCCTGTGACGAAAACGTACTGTACTGAAACGAACTTTCTTTTAAAATAGTTATATAAACGATTGCACACCACCTTCTCAAAAAAGATTTGTAAATACATTAACAAGAGATACTGGACGATAACTGCCAACCTCACAAGAACCACCTAACTTCAAAATTGGGGCGACTATCGAATATTCTTATTTATCATGAAAGGTACCCCACCCTGTATCGACAAGGACACCTTTTCAAGAACAGGAGCAAAGCTTTCGCCACATCCTTTTACAATAAAGTTAGGAATGACATCTGAGCCTGTGGAAAGCATAGAACTCAGCTTTTGAATAGCTAGCGCACTTTATGAATCGTAATACAAGTAAGCGGTAAATAATCATTGAAAGTAATGTTACATCTCACGGATAGGGGGATGTTGACATTGATAAAGTATGAACTTCTATGATAAGAAAACAACTCACAAACAAATTTTGTGAACGTTTCGATAGCTGAATATAGTTGAATATACCTTAAAGATGCGTTTGATGTGTGTTTTGGATAGGCTATAATTTCCGGTATGAAACACTGCTTGTTAAAGGTGACATGAATTGGGTGGAAATATTGTGGTTCATTTGTTTGTAACACAATGAAACGCGGATTTTCGTAGGCGCAGGGAAAATAATGTTGATGAATTAGAAAAAAAACAGTACAAAAAAAATAAAAAATAAATGCCAGCATGAGACGATAACATTGTATCAGCGGAGTCCCCTGTACACATATCCGTAAATATTTTTATTACCATCAACATAACCGAACGTAATTGAGCCGTGCATCAATTTAAGGGGTCTCTTATTATTCATGTTATGTTATGCGGAAACAAAAATAATGACAAAACGACTACATGAGTGAAAAAATTTCAAGCTTTACAGCTGAGTTATACTGGAGAACAAAATACCATTGGCATCAAAGTACAGAACAAATGTAACTAAAGCTTACTATATAATTGTGATATGAGCCCTGGGTAACCTCCAGTTTCTACTTCCAAATATGATCCCAAGGAGTTCTGATTGCAGCCTTTGGAAGAAACAGGATATCAGCACATTCTGAAGAGAGGTTTAGCAAGATAGACTTATCTCGCACATTTATTCTATTAGGCTTCACTCATTTAACGACTAGCTTTATTTTAAAACTGAATGCATTTGAAGCGTCGACTTCTTCATCTGTTCACGTCACTTGTTTTTGGTTACCTGAACAATATAACTTGGTGTACTTCCTGTGACCTTCAGTTTTGTTATTACTCTCATCGGGCTATGTGTGTCGCCTTCAATAAACCAATATTTTTATTCAGTCATGAATTTTTAAATTACTCGTTCAACAGAAATAGAGCCTGCTGAGAAGTTAGGGTTGACTATGTGGGATGGTCATGGGTGGTGGTAGCATAAAGGTTCAGTGACGGTCTCTAATTGGGAGACGCCAAGCCTACTCCCACACCCCGCTGCTTTCTCTCGAGAACACCGCTACGGGCGGGTCCGAACGTCAGCCGCACAAGTGATCGCTTCCCTAAGAAGGAGGAGCACGTACAACAATAGGACTGGGTTCAACGGTGTTTATTGGAACACCAAAAGACACACTCTCCCAAAACCTCCGCGCCGACAAGGTCGGATGAAGGCTCACCCTGTCGACACCGGCCCTAGAGCGCAGTCCAGAACGGGCAAAGGAAGACCCTCGCGACACGTCCGATCTCTATCGCATCCGTGGGAGGAGTCCCTGCGTTCCCAAAGTCGTGAACGTGCGTCGACCTCCTCCCCCGCGGGTGGCGTCCTCACCCAAAACAACCAGGTTCCCGGATGAGCGGAGGGACGGAAAAAGGTCCCCCCGGGAGAGAGTGAAGAGGAGAGCCCCCAAGCCTGGCGGCCCTCCTACGCTTCACGAACAGGTTGGAGCTCACGGCAACCAGGCCGAGCGTTCCGAACCACGGCCGTTATACCGGCCGTCGGGGAAGGGCGACCAACAGTCCCCACATCCATCAATCACTAAATTTATAAATCAATGAAACAATCAATTTCTAAATGTTTTCAAGTTTCGCATGAATACACATATAAATCCAAAGTATAAGCCTATGCGACTTGTGTGTCAAGGGTTACGACATAACTTCGCCATATAAAGTGTTTCAAAGTACACTTTTTACTGTATCATAACGTTTTTAGAATCCCAAGGATAGAAAAAAAACTTACACAAGCAATTTCCTACTTTTGCCCTCGCCCGGTCTGTATAACATAAACATTAGGTCTATATTGCAAATAAGAATAAAATGTTGCATACATAAGTACTAAAATAAATGCTTACTCAAGACATCATGTTTTGCACATCCCCCTGGTCACATTTAAACTGTAAATTACTAATCCGGAATTGAATGTTGTTAAACTTATATTTCATGCAATACCATCAGTATCCGGAGTTAAGTGTTTCTTAAAATACCTTTTAAGTCGATGGCCAGCTGATCTTCCATCCAGGATATTAGTCCGTAGCTCGACGAATGGGATGGAATAGGGTTACATTCTTTCCAGTTTTTGCAGACGTAGTCATAAAAATCAGTGCATGGATTTATTGTGTCATTAATTGATCTGCTTAAATCATATCCTGCAACGAGACAATATTTATAGTAAAAAACGTAGTCGATAATTACTTATCTCATTCCCCGCCCAATCTTTTTGTTTAGGTGTACTACTCATATTTTATGGAATTCGTAGTTGGATTGTGCTGTCATATACGAGAAACATCAAAACAGCGCAATGGGAACTTAAAACACATTTTTAACATAAGTTTTCGCCATCAAGATTACGGAACACAACATTTAACTGGAATTGAGGGGCTACGTGCAATGGTGCAAGTACACTTGTTACACTTATACACGTGGTACTTTACTTTCGGCGGTAGGGAACACTGTAGACTGATATACTCGAAGTTCAAACGCTATATTGGCATTGACATGCACAGATAAAATTATTGAGGGACTTTTTGGCGAGCTCTGCATTTGCACTTGTACCACTGTTGCACGTAGCCCCTCAATTGTTACTGGAAACCTAAAATCCAGATTGCAGAGAAAGGAACACTCTCTGGAAACATGGAATTCAGATAAAATCCAATAAGATTTCTAGTTCCGTAATCCAGGTAGCGAAAAGTTATATTAGATTTTAATGTAGGGAAGCTTTTGTTTATGCGGTAGACCAACCAATATGGCACCAGTAAGGAATATGAAGAGAAATCAAGAGCCCTTCTTTACACTCCTCATAATATACACAATCAGAAATGAACTAAAGGCAGTTAATGCGAAAGGAAATATATAACTCTTACCCATTTTTACGCAGTCTGGAGTAAGACACACATTGTTCTCAGCGTTTAGTTTTGATATTTCTGCAATTTAGTAAATACTGTGTATAAATACACTAGAGCATGACTGTTTGACTTTATTGTTATTTAAAAAAATATATTTTATATTGTATCTTATAAATAGGTTAAACTGTCGACGCAATACCAATTTCAGTATATTTTTAACTTCAAAGCGCGAACAAGTATGGTTTCTTTTTTTAATTGGTGAATAGCACGCAGTTTACTCTCCTTCAAATATCGTGTTTTTTAATTTTTTGGTCTAACAGTTTTTTTTTGGTAAAATCCAGTACGAATGAATAAACTGAAATCAGGCTAGGATGTTACACTATGCTATAGAATTCAAAATGTAACTACAACACGTAGACATAAGGATGGACCTAGAAGGGTCACATACTGACGGCGCTGTGGTAGCGAAAGTGCATTTTATAAATGCATTAATATACCAATCTTACCATGCGTTCGGCGCATGCATGAGACCGCCAGACCTTAAATTCACAAGAGGCAGGTGGCAGTGCACTTGACGACTTGTGTCGGGTCGTACTCTGCTCGCGCAGAACTTTAGCGAGGTTGCCTTACGTGCAGAAAGACTAAAGTTCCCTCGGTGCATTGCAGCAGCGGTGGCGTAGTCAAACGGGGTAGTGAGATCGGTCTACTGATAAGCGTTTGACAACAATTTGTGAGGATTGATATTACGTTGCTCATTGAAGGGGGCAAGTATCATTAGCATGTACTGTCACCGCAAGGTCAGCAGTAGAAAACAGTGAAAAGAATTGCTGACATAGACTCTGGTTTTCATTAAACAAGACATACATATTTAGAAAAAAGAAATAAAAATAGCCACTTTTTACCTGGGAGCACCAAGATGGTCTCAATCAGACTCACATTTACAAATTGACTCCTTTAGTGATTTAATAAATAATTGCGTTGTTTTTTCGGTTATTCTAAAATTTATTTCTACATCATAGAGGTAGATTTTCTCGCTGAGTCAGGTTCAAAGTTTGACGGCTAATGTTCATTTATGTTAACTGTCGCAATTGGCGCCAAATGTCTGTCTTCAGTGTCATAAGAAAAATGTTTTAAACAATAACCAGAGATACATTATCGGGCGATAAAAAAAGTGAAGTCGCTTACAAGCGTTTGTAACACCGAATTAGAGCGCAGCTCTTGAGGAGGAGGAGGGAAGGGTACTGAGGGGAGCGTATACCCCTCCTCCTTCCCACTGACCTCCTCATCCTGCGTGCTACTCCTCCCTCCGAGCGGCGTCGGCGTCGCCGTCGGCGTAACCGTGAGGTCACGTGACGTCATCGTGATGACTTCATCGGCATGGTCAGTGATGACGTCACACGTGACGATGACGTCATCAGTGACGTCAATGATGACCTAAGCAGTAACGTCATTGTGATGACGTCATCAGTGACGTCTCACCGGTGATGACGTCATCAGTGACGTCATCGTGATTATGGTGATGACGATGAGGACGACGTGATCCTGATGACATCATCACAATGACGCCACTGATGACGTCATCAGTGACGTCATTGTGATGATGACGATGCCGATGAGGATGACGTGATCGTGATGACGCCACTGATGACGTCGTCAGGGATGTCACCAGTGACGTCACGCGTCCCATAATGCACCGCGCGGTTACGCCGACGCCGACGGCGACGCCGCTCAAGCCGTAAACGGGCGCCTAAGAGCTGCGCTCTAAAAATATAAGGTACCTATACAATCCCTAACGTTAGAATATCGAAAGGTACTCTAACGCTATTGATTAGATAGGCTAATAGAGTGAATAATTGTACGCATGGGCATTTACCCCCTTTTCCCGTATCTCAACACTCCCCCCCCATTCACTGGTTTGTGGTTTCAGGGCTGGTCATTTAAGTCTTAGAGACACAAGGTACCTCTCATGTCCAGCCTTGAGTTTGTCAAATCAGTTTTTAAATATTCAAGTTAATTTAGAAGCAATCTAGGTTTAGCAGTGCCACGCTTCGCGGCCAGAAATATTACAACACCTGCCTCGCCACATCTGGCGTCTTTTCAAACCAGTAAAAATTACTACTTAAGTGGCAAATAAATGAAATACAAATATGATACTGCATACTTATATTAAACAAAAAAAACTGCTCAGAATAAACTTTTTTGGGGCCAAATGAGCTGCGCTTTTAACATACAATATGTATCGGTATTAAGGCTGGCAACACTGTTGGCCCGAGCCGAGGTGTGGGCTCGCGGGCATTAAAAACAGAGATCAGTCTCGTTCCAGCTGCCACGTCTACGGCCTGATTCCTAAACATGGTGTCAGAAGTGGGATGGAACGATTCGGCCCTGCTAAGCCGATATTTCCTACTCTGCCTTCCGGTGAACATTCATTCGCCCCTGCTAGCTTGAAGCTTCCTGCAGAATGGAAAGCCTGCTACCGCCGCCAGAACGCCTCGTGCTGTCCGAGAATGCCGCCGAAAACTGGAAGAAATTTCGGCAACGCATCGAGCTGTATTTCAAGGCCACGCCTACCGCAAAGCCACGAACCAAGGCGCAGAAGGCAGCGCTGTTTCTACACGTGGCGGGTCAAGAAGCTATCGACATTTTCAACACGTTCGGCCTGTCGGCAGAAGAGCAGGAAGACTACGACGCCATCGTGCTGAAGTTCGAAGACTACTGCACCCCAAGGCGGAACGAAACGTTCGAACGCTATGTGTTCCGCTCACGGCAACAGCAAGAGGGCGAACCTTTCGAGCAATTTCTGCGAGACGTACAGCTGAAGGCGCAAACCTGCAATTTCGGTGAGCTCAAAGATTCCTTGGTGCGAGATCAGCTGGTGTGCGGTACAGCAGATACGAAATTGAGAACGAGGCTCCTGCGGGAGAAAGACCTCACGCTTGACAAAGCGATTGAATTCTGCAAAGCGGCAGAGTTGGCAGCACTCCAAAACCGAACATGGGAGAAGAAGGACGTGAAGGTCACCGCTGTGCAGAAGCATTCAAGGGAGCAGCGTAATACTGGGACCAGACAAGGTCACTGCAGTTACTGCAATAGAAGCCATGAGCCGAGAAAGTGCCCAGCCTGGGGAAAGACATGCGGAATATGCAAGAAAAAGAACCACTTTGCTGCATGCTGCAGGCGAAAGCCAGCGATTCAAGAAGTAAACTGTCAGCTCCGACCATTCGAAGAACACAAGCCAGCAGCTGATCATCCGATGAATCCGACGACGACTTTCAAATCTTGTCTGTCAACATCGGCGGTGTGTCAACTGGTCGAGACGACTGGGTAATCACGGCGGATCTAGCAGGGCATGCGGTGCACGTGAAAGTTGACACCGGAGCCCAGGCGAATTTGTTGCCCTATTCTTTCTTTCGCAAGGTTAGTAACAAAACGGCGCCAAGCCCTTGCAAGACACTCCTTACGAACTACGGAGGAGGAGTGATCCAACATTTTGGAACAGTCACATTACCCCTGCAAGTTGGTGAAAAGAAAGAGCCTGTCACGTTTTTCGTCGTGAAGAAAGGAAAGATTGCCTTATTAGGCCTACACGCATGTGAGCACTTCGGACTGGTGTCACGCGTCCTTTCAGTATCTGCATCCGATGAACTCAAGCAGAACATCGTGAGCAAATTGCCTTCACTTTTTAGAGGACTTGGGCGTACTAAACAAGCTTACGCTTTATCTCTCAAAGAGGGATCATGGCCAGTGGCTCTGCCGCCGAAAAGGGTGCCACACGCTCTTCGGGCCCCTCTCACGCATTGAGTTGGACCGCATGGAGGCCGAGGGTATCATCACCAAAATGGACGAGTCGTCAGACTGGGTGAGTCTCCTTGTTATTGTCAGAAAAAAAGACGGACGCCTCCGCGTTTGCATGAACCCACGGCACGTGAATCAGAGCTTAAGGCGCGAACTCTATGAACTTCCCCGTCGAGAAGAAATGGAAGCCGAACTTGCGGGTGCCAAAGTCTTTAGCAAATTAGATGCTTACTGCAGATTTCACCAAATTCCATTGGATGATGCAACTTCCGAAATATGCACGTCCAGCACGCCGTTTGGCAGATATCGCTTGCTAAGACTACCATATAGAATTTCTTCGGCCCCGGAAGTGTTTCAGAAAACTATGAGCCGTATATTCGATGAGCTTGAGGGGACGGGTGTCTACATTGATGATGTGCTGATTTGGGGTGCTTCACAGAACGAGCACGAAAAGCGTGTACTTGCAGCCCTACAGGCAGCACAAACCGCAGGCCTCACACTCAACCTTGGAAAGTGTGTTTTGGGGGTTGAAAGTACACGGTTCCTTGGATGATACAGACAAACCCGTTTATAACGAAAAGCAGGAAACGCTACAATCAGTTCGATATAGCAAGTAGTTCGATATAGCAAGAAATATTTACAACAAACTTCCACGATGAGTTCGTTGTAACGCGAGAGCTTGTCTTTCTTTTTCATCTCTTCAATTGCGCCTTCAATGCGCTGGAAAGTTATTTTTTTATGCGTGCAGATTTTTTTTTAGCTTATCTCCCATTTTGAGGTACTTCTTTTTGTGGGCAAACGCTTTAGGACGAAACGCTTTCTGACGCGAAAGCATTAACTGTCTCTAGAGCGAGCCATCAGAGTGAAGTGCGAAAACTGCGCCTTAAATACTTTCTCCAGTGGAGCCCGCTCCCAGCTATGAAACCACGCAAAAAGCCTAAGAAACAAAAAAGCGCCAAAAAAATACAGGGACACAGACGAAGGGAAACAGGACAAGGCGCCTTGTCCTGTTTCCCTTCTTCTGTGTCGCTGTATTGTTTCGGCGCTTTTGTTTGCAATGAACCAACTGGCCCAAATTTCCACTTTACTGCAAAAAGCCTACACACGGCACTTAGTTTCCCCGATCCCAAAGGAGCGAATTAAAACATGTTTTTTTCGGCTTCGGTCCCATTGGCTGGCGCGCGTCGACAAGGCTCCCGTTGGCCGTTGAGCGTCGGTTTCAACGATCGCTCACCCGATGGCACTGTGTGTCCGCGAGGCAGCGGCTCCAGCGCTCCACGCCCAAGGTCAGCGCGCCGTACGCCACAGACGAAAGAAGGGAGCAAGGAGCGGCGTGCGTGCTTTCGCATTCACAACTCATAAGAAATGCTTAGATGTACATCGAGCCTTTTTTTTTCTGTGCATGCGTGCAGAGTGTATTTTTATCCTTCTCCCCGTCTGAATCACTCCTCCTCTTCACTCTATTTTGTTCGCAACTTGAGCTTTTGGAATTTTCTTTCTTTCCTACTTCTTTTTGGGAGAAGGGACAGGCTAGAAGATGATTGTTTTTTTTTTCGTTTTTGCAAGCCTTCCCGGGGGAAAAAGTTCGGTATAGCCAATATGTTGTTCGTTATAGAACATAAGTTTTACATGCATTTTCATTTAAACTTTTTGTGAGTTCGATATCTACAATATTTCGCTGTATGTGGGTTCGTTCTAAACGGGTTTCACTGTATAATCAGCAATGAAGGCATAAAACCAGACTAAAACTTGATCAAGTGCATCACAGACTTGCCGGCCCCGACAAGCAAGCAAGAATTGCAACGGATGTTCCGAGCCGTAAATTACTTCGGAAAGCGTTTGCCTAATTTGTCAAAGAAAACACAAGCTTTGCGTAGTCTAATCAAGCATGACAGCGTTTTTGAGTGGACCAGCGTCTGCGACAAAGAATGGAAGAACCTGTGCAAAGTGCTCACGACAGCCCCTGTACTAGCTATCTTTGACTCATCAACAAAAAAACAAAAAAACAACAACAGAGATATTGACAGATGCATCAAGTTTTGCAGTTAGGGCAGCGCTGTTGCAGCTTCACGGCAAAGACTGACGTCCGGTTGCTTATGCATCGCGCGTACTGGCAGACAGTGAAACGCGGTATGCTCAAATAGGAAAAGAGGCTCTGGGTATAAATTTCGGCTGCGAACGTTTCCGAGACTTTATCACGGGCTATCAAGTGGTCGTGGACACAGATCACCAACCACTACTAGCGATACCCCCCCCCCCCCCAAAAAAAAAAAAAAAATCCTGAGCGATATGCCTCCCAGACTACAGAGATTTTTTCTAAGGCTCATGCAGTTTGATATTCTTCTGCAGTTTGTTTCGGGAAAGAACTGCTCCTGGCCGACGCACTCCCTCGGATATTGGACTGCAGGAACAGCTGCCCAACAAGCAAACTAGAGGATGTTGCTATTCATGCGACAAGCGTTCTCGCCAGCCTCGTCAGTGACGCAATAGTGTCCAAGATAGCGGAAGTGACGGCACAGGGCGCCGACTTACAGCGAGCACTTGACGCCATTGAAAACAACCGCAGCGTCGCTGGGGCGCTGGCTCCATTTGCGCCAGAAGTCTCTTGCATTAATGAAATACTAATGCGGGGGTCCAAAGTAGTTATTCTGAGTTCAATGAAAAAAAATGCTTCAACGGTTGCACGAGGGACACCTGGGTGTAAACCAATGCAAAGCTCGAGCGCAACTTTTGATGTATTGGCCTGGCATGAGCGCAGACATTTCCGATAAAATAAGCAAATGTGCATAGTGTCAACGTTTCACATACCGATAACCTGCCGAGCCACTTCTACAAAAGGAAGTCCCACGTCAACCATGGGCACGTATCGGAGTTGACCTCTGCGAGCAGGCAGGAAAGTCTTATTTGGTAGTTTATGACGCATATTCAAATTCTTCGGAAGTGGAGTACATGCCTCAGACAACGAGTTGTCAGGTAATTGAGAAACTAGCAATGATTTTCGCACGTCATGGAGTTCCTCTTGAAGTCTGTACCGATGGCGGACCTCAGTTTGTATCGAGTGACTTCAAAACATTTGCAGCTGAATGTAATTTTATTCTCGTTATTTCCAGTCCGAGGTTCCCAAGGTCCAACGGCCTTGGGGAAAAGGGAGTTGAGGTCGTGAAAAGGCTTACGAAAAAGACGAGGTATATGAACGAGGACTTCTGGGTGGGCCTACAAGCAACCAGTGTGCACCGTTGGAGGACGGTCGGGCTCCCTGTGAACTGCTGATGGGAAGGAGACTCCGTGGACGACTTCCAGATTTCGAGGTACTTCCTGCTCCTCAAGTACGTAAGCGCAGTCAGAACTTTAGAACCGCGAGTCATCTACAGGCGCTGCAAAGGGCAACACTCTGAGGATCCTCGACGACCAAGGCTGGAGCATGAAGGCACAGGGTGAAGGATGTGTGACTCCTCGTTCCTATCGAGTTAACACGGAGGACGGAAGGTCATTTCGGAGAAACCGACAGCATCCTCTAAAGACCACGGAAGGATTCCAGCCCGGAAAAAAAAAAAACGGTGAGACAGACAGCAGAAGTGAGCAGCACAGTATGCAACTTTCAACCCAGACGTCCGCTCAGGTCGCTCCAAAGGTACCGCAGCGCACCAGCCAGAACGTCTCGCCAACGGAATTGGATACCTCATGTGACGAACCTCGATATGGAGCTGACGTCCCGAGTCCCTGGCTTCGCGGAAGCACGAGGATCAAGAGTCAACCGGCTTGAGTAGGCTATGACTAAGATTGTGAACAACTTGTTTGAGTGTTTGTTTTGTGTGACTTTTGTTATTTTATTTCACAAGAGAAGGGAAGATGTAGTGGTATTAAGGCTGGCAACACTGTTGGCCCGAGCCGAAGTGTGGGCTCGCGGGCATCAAAAAACAGAGATAAGTCTTGTTTCAGCTGCCACGTCTACGACCTGATTCCTAAACACAATACAGGCAATGTCAAGTGTGGCGAAAACTAAAGCAAGATTGAACTGTGTCATATGTTTCAGACTTAGTTCTTTCAAGAAACTTATTACCTACTGTGCTTTCGAGTCACCACCCACATTATGCGCATGAAAGAAACATAACTAAAAAAATACCATAAAAAGTTACCCACTTAACAAATTCTTGTGGGTTTTCACTCTCCCTCGACTCAACTGACTTTCTGGTTGCCTTTTTCATCCCGCGGGAGTAATGGCAAATGAGCGAAGTAGCTTTTAGTTCCATCAGGCTGCAAGCTACTAGATAATAATCTATACTCCATGGTTCAGTTATTGACTGCTCTAGCGCTGCCCGGAAGCATCACATAAATATTTCTATTTTTTAATTCGAAATGAAATTTATTTATAGTACTTTTGAGCAGTGATTTCAGAACTCTGCTACCCCGTAACTCATAATGTAGTGCGTCGCCCCCCCCCCCCCCCCGACCCCCTTCCATTCCGCCTTTTTGCACTGCCATAGGTTTTTTCTTATTATTTCGTTGCATGCAGAGCAGTGTTGCAGAATGGGCATCCACATCCAATTCCAATTTCATTTCGGGGAACTAAAGCTTCCGAGAATTTCATACCTTTCAACTCCACGGAACGGAGACACTGAGCCCATTCCTACTCCTCGAATGGATCAACTCCACAATTCTATTCCTCTAATTTCTAAACGTGAAAAAAGGGCCATTAACAGCCACATTGTGTTACTAGAAAAAAGCAGCATAAAGCTGATGACATCAAAAGCGGAGACAACTGAAAAAGTAAGCAAAAGCTTCCTCGAAGCCCTCATTCTACTAAGCCAAAGCGTGGACGCACAAAGCGCTTCCTGGCACTTGGTGTCGCTGCAGACATCGATCACGCGATCAAGCGAAAAATGTTTGCGAGTCGCACGAAACGCTAAAAATTGAAAACTACCGATTTTCTTCGGAAACAGACCGTAAACCCTCCGCATGCAGATACATGGTTAGCGTGTTGTCTGTTTGATAAAGCCTTAAAAATGTCTAGTTTGTGCGGGGCGGGAGGAGATATATCTTGCCCTCTGCGTCGAGTACTTGCACAACAGCACCGCTGGTGCGCTGTTAGAAGCGACACCGCGTACAGCTGGCCCAGATGACTGCGGCAAAAACTGAATACCGCTGACAAAAGTGGAATCGCTACAGGGCACAAGCGACTGTAGCACCATATTATGAAACCGGCCTTAGAACGTAAACTTTTACTTTTGCGAAACAATTGTTGCGATTTCTAAACGTGTTTATACCAATTCTTTATTTGTGTTCCACGCGAACACTAGAAGATCGACTGGGTTACAGCTTAAAAGCAGGGTGTCGAACCCATCAGCATTGTGGTTCGGCTGGGGTTCGGGTTCAGTAGCTTTGCATTTTGTTTGGGTTCAGTTCTGCAGGTTCAGTAATGCTTTTGAAATTACTGTTCGGTTGCCGGTTCCATTAAGCGTGAACCAGTTCTAACAGGTTCTCTTAAAAAATGTCCACACCTTCCAGTCGTTAACGAGAAAAATCAAGTTCAACACAGCGTCACCTGCATTTAGAGAGAAAAAAAAATGGGCATCAGAAGTTGTCCTGCAGAAGCGAGCACAGCAGAACAAATATATGCTTAATTTCGTTTTGTGATATTGACTTTTTAACGAAAACACCGTTTTATGAAAATTACGCGGTTATGCAGGTGCTTGGTAAGCACGAAAGTACAGTACTCGCATGTAAATTCAATCAGCCAGCACGCACAAGGACAATTGTTACACAGGGTAGATGATAAATTTAGTCAGTGGAATAGGACTGCTAGCCTGGGGTCTCTACGGGTTCATACAGTACTGATACAAGACCGCGGCCGATAATGGCCGCCGCCGCTTTCGAAGAGCGATTCCCGAGCACGTCCGCTCGGGCTGATAGGCCAAATCAGAATGCTTAGGCCACGCAGGCACGCTTGCACGGCTTGGAAGCGAGCGGAGGTTTATATTTAGCTATCGCGTTCCACTAGACGAACCTTAATGGTCCTCCTGTATTTTTTTTTCAATTCTCGGCCTCTTTTTCGCAGAGACGAGGGGCTCTGGCGGAGGCATGAGCGTCCATCGTGCGTTCGCTTCTTCTAGACATCTCCCCCCGTTCAGGCATCTGGCTCGAAGAACGATTCTGACGTCATGTTTCGTATATGAGTCAGCATCGACGTAGATTGGAACTGACAGATTTATTGGGCACTTCCTCTTGGTCTTGTGCCACCAGAGTGGCAGGGCAACTGCCGATACAGTCAATAGGGAGTTTTCGTAGATCGTTTTGGTCTTTCCGCAACGCTATCCGATACACGCTACGAGACCCGCTAACAGAGGCCTAGCGGAGACTCAAGAAAGTGCTTTCGTAGACCGTTCTCTGCGGGCTACAGTACTGCGATTATGACAGCACCACTAGCGGTCGGAAAAAGCACTATATAAAACATTAAACGCATACTATTACTGCAACTACGTATTT
Source organism: Ixodes ricinus (assembly GCA_037355805.1). Classification (NCBI taxonomy): domain Eukaryota; kingdom Metazoa; phylum Arthropoda; class Arachnida; order Ixodida; family Ixodidae; genus Ixodes; species Ixodes ricinus. The sequence goes on along the minus strand of JAZHYW010040560.1, from coordinate 29,577 downwards.
GTTTTATCAGAGTGCCTCTTTTCGAACACAACACATGGTTAATTTGCGATTATGAATGTTAATCTTTTTTCTGGATAAATTCTTCATAGCAGATCTTGCAAGCTTGCGGTAATCGCGCTTTGCTTAAAGTCAGATTCAGTTCGGCCAAGCCAATCCTCTCTTTGTCATCTCTGGCTTTTTTTTGTTCGTGGACTCGTTCTCCGCCAATTCCCGAAGATGCAGCGGCTCAACGTTCTCGAGGACCAACGTTTATTGTCCAGTTTAAGTTGGAGGGAAATAGAGGATCTGCATTTGATGTTTTCGGAACCGCCCAAGCGGTGTTATGTTATTTCGCTGATGTGCGCCACTGGTATGGTGTAGTTTTAGAATTTGTATTCTATAAACGGGGAAACACTATTGTTTATTTTCTTTAAGGCGCTACCAACTGTTGATCAGCAAAGAATTTTGTCTCTAGTCATTATACTTTATTTATTTGGCTCTGGAGAGCCGCGGCACCGCGGAAAGGCACCAGCTCGTACCATGGAGGCCCGCGGTGTCACGTCTAGTGAACATGATAATGTCATGAGTATATACATGCATAATGACGACTACATGGATTGTTGGTATTGGGAAGGATGGCAGTCCGATTCGCAGAAGTCCAGATTTCGTGGAGGCGGGTTGGGCGGGTGAGAAGCGAGCTGGGGGATCTGGCACGCCGTTCGATCGGTGCATGCAGGGGCCTCCGGAACATTATGGCACTGTTGCTTACTGGGGTCCACTGCGGTCGAAGCATCAAGCTCCACGGAGGTATACCCCAGTCAAAGTAGAAGCTGCCACCTCCAGGGCATCAGGGCTCATATTGAGGCACCGCCGTCGCCCGGTGTGTCATCCTCTCAACGTCGTCGTAGTTGTGTTCTTTATTTATACGCGTATATATGTATAAATAAAATAAGAAATATAAAAAGACACACAATCAAACGGCCAGCGTATCTCGAGATCCGCTCTTTCGTAAGGCACCTCCGCAACCTCGTCCGCAACTCCGCAAGGTCTGCGCTAGATTGGCGCATGCGCAGTAGTTGCGGAGGCGTGGCGGATTACGTAGCGGAGACGTAGTGGAGACGTAGCGGAGGCGTAGCGGAGACGCCAGAACGATCTACGAAAACTCCCTATTTTCTCCGCAAGGTTTAGCGGGGAAACTCGAGTTTGTGTATAAACCACGTGAGGTAGTCCTGTGACGTCGCTTTCCCTGCTAAGTTTATCGAGAGAAACTGAATTGGTGTTGAGGTCACGTGCCGTCAATTTTCCTTCTAAATCTAGCGGGGAGCTGAATTTGTGTATAGGTCAAGCGACATCATGTCATGTGACGTCATGTTCTCCGCTAATTGTTGTATGGAAAATAAGCAGCACGTGTGCTTTGTGAAGTCCTGATTGAAGCTTATCAGAACAAGAAGGTTGCCCCGTTTTTCTCGGGAACGCATACAGTGCTCATCCCGAAATCTAATTATTCATAAAGCTTTTTCTGTTTCCTCGTACAGGCCGATACGCTTAACAAACGTAGATTATAAAATATACATGAAAGTTTTTGCTCGACGTCTGTAAAATGTGATCAAGTCCCTTGTAGGGCCGCACCAATCATGCGGCATGAAAGGCCGCACTATTTGCACTAATATACACGTTGCAGAAGTGTTCTTGAATGTTGGAACGCTTTTGAAGGCCGAGTTGCAATGTTGCAACTTGACCTCGAGAAGGCATTTGTCCGTGTGTCCCATGAGGTTCTTTTTATTATCTTGGAATATGTAAATGTCGGTTCGATTATTTTGGAAGGGCTAAGAATGGCCTACGCAGATTGTACAACATGCTTCATCGTAAATGAATCCGTGTCTGGAAGTATTAACGTACGGTCTTCAGTAAGGCAAAGCTGTTCATCATCACCCTTGTTTTTCGTAATGTATTTAGAGCTCTTTTGGTTGCGCCTTATTCACAATGAAAGAATTTATGGATTTAAGTTAGAGGCCTGCGCGGTCAGAGTACTTGCATATGCAGATGATGTCGCCGTTTTTTGCTCTGACCATGATAGTGTTCGGGAGGGAGTCAGTGTAGCGGCTTCTTTTTTTAAGAAAACGGGCTCTATTGTCATATCAAACGGATCTGCTGCTTTCTGGCATGGCAAATGGGCCACTACACCAGATGTGTTTTTTAACGTTCGGTGGACAGCCTTGCCACCTAAGTACCTCGGCATGCCGCTGGAGCATTATCCAGACAGTACGGAGTTTTGGAAGAAGGAAACTGAAAGGGTCGGTATGAAAACTTGGTGGTGGAGGGGCCGAGATTTGTTCATGTTTGCACGTGCCAAGGTTTGTAACATTTTTTGACAGCAAAAGTGTGATATGTCTTACAAGTGCTGTCTATGATGCGAATCAACGTGCAGATGCTACAACTAGTATTCGCGGTATTCATCTGGGACACAGTATAAGAAAGATCTGCCCGAACCAATTTGTTTCGTTCTATTCGTGGTAGTGGGGTAGGCCTGTCCAACATGTTTATAAGACACATTCTGTAGCGTTTTATGTGTCTGAGATATCACAGCCATTATTTTTTACGTACAGTTATGCAGGTTCATTTGCGAAATGTTTTACCGAATTTTGTCGTGTTTTCTAGTGATATTATTTGTGCAGGGCGGAGAGGCTATTTGTGGGAAGTTTTGCTTTCTTTCCAAATATTGAGTGGTCGTTTTAGAGTGCAGCTCTTAGGCGCCCGTTTCCGGCTTGAACGGCGTTGACATGTTTATGGTTCTAAGCCTCCATAGCATCTGGAATACGAGAATTGGTGTCCCCAGTGCGGAAGCGAATGTTCGTCCTGTAGGAGAAAATTTTATTGAAAGTATCGCGTACATTCGCGAAGTGTACCGCCCACTGCCTTAGCCTCCCGACTGGATGTCGCTTTTGGAGAAGTGTGTTTCCTTGAAGGACATTTAATGTACTCGCGTCAGCCAAGCTGGGGCTGATGTTTTGTTAGCCTCCTTTTTGTAAGTATATTGATAAACGCACAAACAGGCAATAAAGAAAAAAAAAGCCTCGGTGACTTCAGGGCAAACCGCCGGCCTACGAATCCCCAGGGGGTGGGTTCGAATCCCGGCCGAGATGCCCGCAATTTGACGAAGGATTATTTCAGAGAAAGCGCCGTGCAAACGCGCTTTCGGTTGCACGTCGAAAATTCTCCAGGTGGTCTGAATTATTTCTCAGTTCTCCGCTAGGGTGTGCCAGATGCCCATCGTTGGTTTGGAATGTAAAACCTCCAAATTTGACTTAACGCGCTGCTCGGGTGAAGTCGCACTCTCGCCACGGTCGCACAAGTGCAGTGTCTTTTTTGCTTACATTTGTGGGCGCAATTTTGCCTCATTAAACGTTTATTTTTAGTTCAACATTCATCTGCTATTTTTATTTGTGTCCATTTATGAAGCACATTAAGATATCTTCCTAAATCTGTACGTGTCTTTACGGGTGTTTTAATCTTGATTCATGCTCGGTTTTAAAGTCGAAGTTAATTTTGATTAAAAAAAAGCTGTTTTGGAGGAATTTTTGAAATAAAGGAGAGCGCAAACAGCAAGCTTTGAGGGATTTCGTGTTTGTTTTCAAGTTATTGATCCTTCAAATAAACGTGAAAACTGATGTTTTTCCTAAGCTATCGGGGATCGCATGATTGACCTTTCGTTATGTTCTTACTGCTCAAACAACTTCATTGGGGCTCTTCTTTGCCACTCTCCAGGCACGTAGCCAGGGGGGGGGGGGCCTGTTGCCCCTCCCCCCCCCAAAAAAAAATCTTTTTATTTGCTAAGACCTCCTCTCCCCCTCCCCTTCATACAGAATTTTGTCATGGGCGCCCCCCCCCCCCCACCGCACCAAAATCCTGGCTACGTGCCTGGTACTCTCAAAATATATATCATTACGCTTAATGAATTGACCTATAGACCTATTGCTATATTACCCAAGCATCAAGGAGAATGCAGGGATTGGTGTTCCACGCGCCGCACGTGCTGGCCTCAGCAGTAGTAACTTTTCCAAAGCAAAAACCTAAAACAAATGGCATCTTGCACGCGCGTTCGTCAATGCTTTCTTTTGGTTATTTACTTCCGAATCTTTTATACGGGGAAGGCGTGCGCGTGTGGCGCGTGGAACACCAATCCCTGCATTCTCCTTGATGCTTGGGTAAGACAGCAAATGGTCTATTGCTATATTACCCAAGCTGATGAAGAATATGGGATTGGTGTTCCACGCGCCGCACGTGCTGGCCTTATCAGTAGTAAATTTTCCAAAGCAAAAACCTAAAAGAAATGGCATCTTGCATGCGCGTTCGTCAACGCTTTATTTTGGTTATTTACTTCGAATATTTTATACGGGGAAGGCGTGCGCGTGTGGCGCGTGGAACACCAATCCCTGCATTCTCCCTGATGCTTGGGTAATAAAGACAGATCTCACCAGCCAGTTTGGCTACGACACCGCTGCCGCACTGTATCTAGGGAATTTTAGTCTTTCTGCAAGTGCCCCAACGTCTCTGGAGCTCTGCGCGTGCAGAGCATGAGACGGCACGAGCCGCCTCGAGCGCTGCCGCCTGCCTTTTACGGAATAAAGTAATGTCGGCCTCAAGCAGGCGTCCGACGGTTGGTGGTATCGTTCTTTGAGCAGCGCAACTTCGTCTGCTTCTTGCGGATGGTTTTCAATCTTGTGACATTGCCGAGCTCTCATTGCCTGATTGGAAAAAATATAGTGGATAAAGCTCAAGGCATCCAGCAGGGAGATCTCCCACTATCCTTCCAATCAAAGCCAATCAGAACTTGACGTTATTGTGACGCGACCGTAAACCTTGCGCAAGAAGCAGACAACTTCCTCTCTGCATTAAGAAACATCTGTCTGAAAAAAATAAAATATAATATAAAACATTTTACCATTCATAATGTTTGATAAAGATTGGCAAGGTCTTAGATGTGACCTATTTAAGACATCTCAAGGACCTTTATATTACCATAAGGCTAAACACTGTTCCTTTTAGTGCAAACACATTCAGTACTTAATGCACAAGTTAAAATACGATATGCACATGTGAATGAGCAAATGTTTAGAAAACCTAGCAAATTCAAAATCGAATGTTTCAAAACCTAAATTTTTTATTTGCTTGACTTTTATTGGTAGCAAGGTATGATGGTGTTTCATCATAAAATATTGATTTAATATGTAGTTCTATTATGAGAAGAAAAAATGCTTGAAGCTCGTTAAAGGGAAACTGAAGCGGTTCCATGTTTCAGCTGTTTGAGTTATTGACCTCCATGATTACGAATATCAAGATTATTTTTTTATTAATTTGGCACACGGAAGTTGCAGAATTTTCATTGAACCGCTGAAGCCCGTCTTGCTTGGAGCGTGACATGATATTAGGAGCTTATGGAGTCTCCGCTCTCGCGCACCTTCAACATCTATCAAAGCTATTGATTGTAAAACTTTTATTCGTCGAAAAGAGCGTGGTGCTAAGTAGAGTCACTCTATAAGGCAGCGTAGCTGCCAGAGTAGCGACACGACGCAAAATTATCTAGATGTACGACGTCAGAAGCGCCGATAATGATCTCCATTTTGGGCCTGAGAGGTTGCCATGGTAACCGTGCTGCTAGCGACGCCGGGCGGCAACTTTTTTAGTCTAGTTTCGTTGATATCTCCATTCGTTCATTGAAAAGTGGTAAAAGACGCTTGTGCATGGCGGTGCGGCACGGGCCTCTGGAGGAACGGTGCCTATTTCTTCTGTGAAGTGAGACGATTTGCAGCCCGGGGACTGTCGGGCGACGAGAGCTGCTAAGTATCGTAGGTGCACGGACAGGGCGAGTGGTTTTCCGCGCCGCCGGGATGGCGGCCGCTTCGTGGGACGTACGTACCGTCCTTGTGCTTTCGGACTTCGCTCCTATGGAACAAAATCCGATTACGCCGGCCACGACAGGACGATTGCCTCGGGACATGACTGCTGCTCGACTGCCCCATAGTAAGCGAATGTATGCTTAGCATCATACTTCTTCAAGACCCAATCATCCATTCAAGATGAGATTATCTCACCGACTGGCGAGGAGCGACGTCGACGACGGTCTCACCCTCGTTTGGGCGATAAACAGTCGACGGGGTTAAACCAAGAAGGACAGCATGGTGGCTCTCCAGAGGATTGTTAACGCCATCAAAAGCGACGGACGCCGGATATAAGGTGTTCTTGCCGACAGGCCAAGTGGTCGTCCGGAAGTTTACCGGCATGCAAAAAGTCAATATTTTTATCTGGTGTAGCACACATATCCGTGTTAAAGGGGCCATGAAATGATTATTTAACTTCTTCTTCCTTAGCTGTAATCCTCAACTCAAAAGCGAACTGTGAAATCACGCGGTCGTGACATGCTAGGGCACCGGTGCGACGACCCTAAGCTTCCACCGTGCTTTTTAAGCACACCATAGAACTTGGCATTCGCAAGTGATGATAAGTTCCGTCAGGGCACTCATTGGCCACGAACGCGAATTCAAATATTCGTCGACGAATTGATTGTTGACGGAGCGCATACGTCCGAGTGACGCAGTTTTCGTGTCCAATGCGTGAGCTGTGGTCGGCTGACGTCATTTTGGCCTTTGTGGGCATTGCAAAGAGGATATTTAGAGCCATGCACACATGATGATAACATCAAAGCACACGGACATTAATGAGCACAAAACGGGCCCAGCTACAGAAAATAAATATTACACTCGTAAGAAATAATTATGTCTGTAACTTGTTAATTACAAAGACGAACACACCTCTGAGCATCTAAGTTTAATAGTATGTGTTGATGCATTGTTGTATAGCAGGACATTTCATATACGTCATTTGAGCAAACGCCAGCTTGTCACTTGAGAAAACAAACAAAAAACGCTGCGATCAAATGTAAGCTATTGCAACGAAAGCACGTTATATCAAAATCTTCAGAACTGCCGATTCGTAAAATCGTCGATTAGTACAAAAGGTTAAAGATCGCAGGCGCTTCCTCGCTAAAAGCTGCAGTGATTATTCGTTGACCCAGGGCTGAAACAGCTTTCCCTAGGCCCTACACGCGACGTATGACTTTCGTTTCGATTCGCAGAAATTCAAACTTTCAAAGAAAGCTACAAAAATGGAAACTTTTTTTCTAAAAGCTATATCGTAAAATCGGTGATCAGTACAAAACGCTAAGATCGCAGGAGCTTCCTCGCTAAAAGTTTCGGTGATTATGCGGCTACCTGGGGATGAAACTTCTCCAAGGCCCAATATGCGACGCATACATTTTGCATTGATTCTCAGACACTCCAACGTTTAAACAAAGCCTAGAGTATGCGAAAATTGCATGCCAAAAGTCTTATCGATCCTCGAACACATCCGGGAATCCGAGCACCGCTACGGCGATATGACTGATGCTGACGCACAGGTGCTAATGTCCAGAGCGATCTTGCACAGAAAAGGGTATAAAGTCTAATTTTTTCGGATCTTCACGTTATACCTGCGTCAGAGAGCACGAAGAAGTCCGAAATCGTCGGCAAGCAGCGGCTCATTACGACTACCGCGCACCGAACAAACTCGCATCCACCAGCTCTGGGCGCTGCCATCTTACCGGTGACATCACGCCTCTTGCGAGGCCTCGTGACGAGTAGTCACTCGGTTGCTATGGGCACGGTGCCAGCTCGGCCCGTTGCTATGGTACCGCGTGTGACCAATCGCGGTGAGAGGCGGCACAGGGAAAAGCGTGGCGCTACTCTGGCAGCTACACTGCCATATCGAGTGGCTCTAGTGCTAAGAGATCGCGTTAAGTCCACGCGCACTCTTGCAATATCCAAGAAAAGGCCAGAAAAAGACGTTATGGTTGGTGCGGGGGAATATACCTAGCAAGCTTGCAATTGCACGCGCTGGCCACACGAGCAACACGCGCTTGGCGGCCGAAAGATCCTAGTCTGACGTAGCGACTGGTCGGAGGTTTTTTGCGTTTTCTCGCGTTTTGTTACATCTTCAAGGAAAACAAACGGGAAAAAAATACTCTAGAACTCACTTCTTACTCGTTTTCTTCAAGAATCTCTTCAGCTTCCCATTAAGTATACGTTGGAAGACGGTAAGTTTTGTTCCGGAGTAAAATGACTTTTACCACGGGTTACACAATTTCAATTATCTTTAAGCTCACATGTTAGGTTAAGTATAACTGTTAGGGAATTCGTCATAGTCATGCAATATATTGGTCAGAATAGCAACCATGCAAGGATGCAGTCGAAATGCACAACTGAAATATTCAATCTTCAACTCCGGGGACATAGACTAATTACTGTAGTTTCAATTTTTATTTTGTAAAAAAGCACAATACTACCCTGTTATACTGCTAAAACACGAGGCAAACACAAAATCTGTTTTCTTTTTATAAATTCGGTTTAAAATATATAGGTTTTCGAAACATTTGCTCATCAAATGTATTAAATTAAATTTATTTTGTACATGTATTCATATGATATTGAATCTCTATCCAAAAATGGTAAGTTTGTGCTTGCTGGTGATATCAATGTATCAAATTAGCTGAAATAGTTCAGTCGTAAGAACTTTCCAAGCTACCTAAAATCATTGAAGGGACACAGTTCCTTTAATAAACTAAAAAAGTCTTTAAAATATTTTTTTCAATAATTCAGTTAAGATGAAGTCTATTTCGATAGCCTCAAAGACGAGTGCTAGTGCACTAAAATCACAAAGCCGTGTCTTAATTGAGATGAAAACATGTTTTCGGCCCCCAGCCGGAGATCGCACGTTTGACCGCTTGCTACTTTGTCAAATTTCAAACTACTGCTATTGAATTATTCTGAGACACGTTGGAGATATATTTCAATGTAATAAAGAAATTAGGAATATGTTTTCTAAATAATAAAAAGAAAAGTCGAGCTGCGTCTCTGATGATTTTAGGTAAAGTTAGGCAAAGCTTTATTTTCCACCTATTTAATATCTTAATTATTTTGGTATCACCGGAAAGCTCGAACTTGGCTCTTCTTATAGCATACAAATTAACTATTATATGTAGAATATAAAATCCGTTATATACATTTAAATAAGCGCATGTTTACACAAGCCAAAAAATTGTGGTCCGAATAAAAAAAAATGTCCTTCATAGTTTATTAGTAGCAAGCTATGATTGTTGCTTATCAGAAAATATAACTAAGAAATATAGTAATTTGTTTGCTACCATTATTAAAACTTGAATGTTGTCCGTTGTGCGTTTTCACTATGTCCTCGCATGGGTGCTGTTCTGGCCAATATTTTGGCCCGACTATGTTTATTACCTAATCTTTTACTAAGCTTAATTTGTATCCTTAAGATGATTGAAATCGTGCGCAATTCGCAGTAACAGTGTTTTTACACCGCAACAAAGTGTGCCGCTTTTCAACGCATATTTAACACGATTAAAGCCTTGTGTCCTGTGATATAAAGATACATTAATATTATGTTCAATTACTATGGAAGAACTTTATCATACCTTGCTATAAAAAATATTTTTTTTGTTATAAACGATTTTGAATTTGTTGTGTTTTTCAAACATTAGCTCATCAAATGAATACAGTGATGTCTCGTTAATATGGACACCTCCGTTCCCATAAAAAATCGTCCATAATGCGGGTGGTCCATAATTAATGAGACAAAAATGCATGTGTTCTTTCATTTCGTCGCCGGAAATGGTGTCCATTTGGCGAGGTATACATATTAATGTGGTCCATATTAACGAGACATGATTGTAAACGCATTTTATTTGTATATATATTATACCGGATTTGTGTGCAGGGCGCTTTTATATAAGATCGAACAACCATGTCCGGTGACCATTTTTAATTTTGATGAAAAAAATATTTTGCTGGCTTCATGCCTAGAACAAAACCAACCCTTCTTTTCAAAAAGAAATTGTATTTGCGGAAAAAGAATTATAAACACCCTCTCAGTCACGTTCGCGTTTTGCATATCGCAAGATGTTGGCATTTCGGGAGACTTCTTTAAAAAAACTGTTGTGTCTACGGGTCTACAAATATCTAGTGACAAATTAGGCATAGGAAGGTTTGACAAAAGTATTAATCACCCAGTATTAGGGTCGTTATTTTGAGAAACAAAATGGTAAATACGACCACATTGCGCCATGACGCTCGGGATGAAATATTTTCCCCTCATACGCTCTAAACGCTTTTACGCTTTTACAGATATAGGGATACACTCTTTTCTTTTTAGAGATACACTCTTAGAAAAGCCCGTGCGTCTACTCTCCCACAAAACACTTGGAGAGCCAATCACCGCAACTTACAGAGGCTGCTCAGCGAAAGACGATGCCGAAACTTGTGTTTAAACCAAATAACACAGTCTGACTTTTGACATTAAGTTATACAAGCGTAACGTTTTTCATTGCTTAATGTCTCAAATAAAACGGGGTAACGTGACCTCGGGAGGGGTCACGTGACCCCGGAAGGGGGTGACGTGACCTGGGGGTCACGGGGAGATCGTCGGATAATTGCGGGGTCACGTTACCCCGCAATTATTGCGTTTTTTGCCTAAACATAGGTTTCGGCATCGTAATTCGCTAAGCTGCCTTCGTAAGTTGCGGTGATTGGCTCTCAACATAAAGTCTGCGTTGTGGCATTACACAATGCAAAGCGTCATGCTTGCATTGCGTAATGCCACTGCGCTGACTTTATTTTGAGGTCAAACAGATGTTCCGCCTGATCATTCGCTGAGCTGATTTCGTACATCACAGAAATTGGCTCTTTGAGTGTTTTGCGGTTAAGTAGATGCTCAGGCAATTTTTAGAGTAGAGCATTTTTTCACTTTTTAATAACAGGAAAATTGTCAAGAATATCTATCTGCACGCCCCATTTATGGCAACCGCGTTAGCGTCTATTTGGCCATATTTCTCCCTTCATAACTTCAAAGCTGCACAAATATTGCATCATAATTTTGCAAGATTCTGCTTGTACATATTATAAACCTTGATTGCGGAGACTTCAAAGAATAAAAAAATAATATTTTTTTTTCAAAATGCTTTTAAAATAATTCATATTTAGTCAAATGCCCATGTGTGAGCAATTCTTGCACATTTCTCCCACCAACCAGGTCAACAATATTTCATGCAAATATGAACTATATAGAACAAAACATACTGGCAAAGTTTGAAGACCTTAGCTTTTATAGATACATAGAACAAATATTTAATCTAGAGCGTTATTGCACAATGTGCCGTATCTGAGGTTTTCTTTCTAGAAATAATGACCCGAAGACTAGGTGATTAATACTTCTTGTCAATCCTTCCTATGCCTAATTTGACAGTAAATATTTCTACACCTATAGCCAGAACAGTTTTTTGGAGGAAGCCGCCCGAATCGCCAACATCGCACAATACGCAAAACGTGCACTTCACTGAGAGGATGCCTATAATTGTTCTTCGAGAATACAATTTTTTAATTATAAAAATTGTTTTTGTTTTTGGGGCACGACGCCAGCAAAATAGTTTTTAGAGCGCAGCTCTTAGGCGTTTCCTCCTTGAGCGGCGTCGGCGTAGCGTGAGGTCACGTGACCCCCAGGTCACGTGACCCCCTTCCGGGGTTAGGGTGACCCCCTCCCGAGGTCACGTTACCCCTCTTCCAGGTCATGTGAGCCCCCCCCCCCCCCGAGGTCACGCGGCCCTTCCCCCCGAGAACACGTGACCCCCAGTACCCTTCCCTCATCCTCCTCAAGAGCTGCCCTCTAATTCGGCGTTACAGGAAGTTGTAAACGGCCTTCATTTTTTTTCATCATAATTAGAAAGGGTCGCCTGACACATGGTTGTTAGATCATATCTGAAAACGCCCTGCAATAGAAAAAAAATTCTGTTTGATTTTTATAACACTATTAAAGTTATTAAATTATCTCATATAGGTCACATGTAAGACCTTGCTAAACTTTGCCAAATATAACCAAAAAAGAATGTTTGTCATTTTTAGAGCGCCGCTCTTATGCGCCCGTTTCCGGCGTGAGCGGCGTCGCCTAGCCGTCGGCGAAACCGCGCGGTGCATTATGGGAAATATCCCATAATGCGCCGCGCGAGCCCCCCCCCCGAGGTCACGTGATCCCCTAGGTCATGTGACCCCTATCGAGGTCACGTGACCCACCGAGGCCACCTAACCCCCAGGTCACGTTACCCACCGAGATCACGTGGACCCCTCTCCGAGATCACGTGACCCCCAGGTAACGTGACACCCCCTCCCCGAGGTCACGTGACCCCCTCCCCCTCACCCCAAGGTCACGTGACTCCCCCGGAGGAGATTGAAGAATGAGGGGAGGAGGAGGAGAAGGGTATACCCTCTCCTCAGTACCCTTCTCTCCTCCTCCTCAAGTGCTGCGCTCTAATTCGGCGTTACAGGGAGTTGTAAACAACTTTCGTTTTTTAATTAAAATATATATATGTGTGTGTTTAACTTTTTTGAAGTACAATTATATCTATTTTGAGGGTGTCACGGAAGAATCCGTGTGCAGTAGATTGATATGTAACAAATTAGTGAGTGGTAAAACAAAAGATCCTCGTGGGTTAGGAAAGACGCTAGTTTTTGCCTCGGGCGCTTCAGTCGTCAATATTTTGAAAACAAAAATATCGCGAAGCTTGCTTGTTGCACTCTATCATTACAAGAAGGGTCCCAAAACATATATTTTTTGTCGAAATTAGAAACTTAACCCCAATACCTGCATGAATTGAGATGAAAACTCCCATACATAAAAGGTATTGGCCCAACTGGCTTAAGAAAAAGTATTTTCCTTCCTTTTAAAATTACTACCCTGCCTGGTGAAAGCTAACAAATGATAAATACTCCTTCCCTGGTAGGAGCTTCCTCAGTCAAACTATAACCACCCTGGGTGAAGATAGCGTTCTATACAATTCTCAGAATTTACGGAATAATGAAGTGAATTATTCAATGAAACCACGGTCAGAAGCTGGGAGGCATTCATACCTTAAGGCAACAGATGTGTATGACCATTGCTTTTATACGAACTGCTTGAAAAATTATGCTTCAAAACTTTTCAACAAAATTGAGTATGGCCTTCAGTCTAAAAACACAATAAAAACTACCAATGAATAACTACAATTATCGCTGTCGTCACAGATGTTCAAGATCAGATCACCCTTTTGTCTTCTTTTACTACCCTCTGAAATACAGTACATAGCCACCTTTAGATGTAACGGCATCTCCCATTCAGTAAAATCATGCTTGACTAAACCATCTAAATGTAACTTTATTTGCACGAAACACAGTTTTCTGAGACAAACGTGGTGCATGAATGACCCATTAAAGGAGCTTTTATAGTAGTTCTTTTGATTTTTGTTTTGTTAAAATTCGTGCCTTTGGCAATCATAAGCATATTTTATGTGCACATACATAATATACAGTATTTACTGGAAGCAATAAGTTCTATTATTTTCATGTCTCAAGTTTCCAAAAGAAAAATGTATCAGTTTGGTAGCGGTTTGCAACGAACACTAGCGTAACCACAAGTGCCTTTGTATACAGATAAGAATTGAATAAAAGCTAGTAAAAAAAGTGAAAGCCGTTCGCAACTCCCTGCAACGCCAAAGTGGGCGCAGCTCTTGAAGAGGAGGAGGGAAGGAGTACTCAGGGGAGGGGTATATCCCTCCTCCTCCTCCTCCTCCTCCCCTCATTCTTCAATCTCCTCCGGGGGGTCGTCACGTGACCTTGGGGGAGTGGGTCACGTGACTTGGGGGGTCACATGACCTGGGGTCACGACCTGGGGGTGGTCACATGACCTCGGGGGGGGCACGTGAGCTGGAGCTCAGGGGTCTGTGTGGCCCGAGGTCATGTGACCTGGGGGTCACATGACCTCGGGGTGGTCACGTGACCCCGGGGGGGGAGAGGAGGGCTGTGCATTATGGGACATTTCCCATGCTGCACCGAGCGGTTACTTAAACGGCGACGGCGACGCCGCTCAAGCCGGAAACGGGCGCCTAAGAGCAGCGCTCTAAAAATATTTCTGATTTGTTTTCTGCTATTGTACACAGCAATCGTTTTGTGAACTAAAGTAGTACAGTCTATTGATAGTTTTCACAGATTAGCTTTGTCACTGTACCATCTGAGATGAGTAAAGTTGCAAAATAATTTACTAAAGCTTCTGAAGACCTTCGACTAAAATAAGAACCGAGCTTAGTGGGCTAAAAGAAAGCGGAAGTACTGCAGCTACACCCGTGATGACGTCAAAGATGTCGCCACCGACATTAGGAACTACGGAAAAAAACAGAACCTGGAAAAATCAAAGAAAGACTTAAACATCGAGAACCGCAAACTATTCAGCAGGCTGGAAGAAGTAGAGCAGTAGGAAATAGCAGACAACATCAAAATTAAAGGTACGCCCGGCGATTGTGACTCTATGAAGTTGTAGGTAAACCCAGTAGTGACGCGCATATTGATATCTGCCACTGTACCCCCGCCGAAACCGACGTAAACAAAAAAAAACTGCGTTGTGTTTAACGCCTAAAGAGAAACGCGCTGATGGAAAAGTGCCGAAGAAGACTTCAGATCTTGGCACTACTGGAGCACTATCCCCGCTCATGTTATTAAGAGTTTACTCTAAAAAGCAAACACAATCTCGGAGCAGCGGTTGCCAGAAAGCGTGAAATAGGATTGAAAATTTTCTGATCATAGGTGCGAAGGATATATGCGTGGCGAAATAAGACTCTAGCTGTAATAAGGATCTCTGTCCTTGAGGACGTAAAAGAAATGAGCCGGCAAGCTAGGTTATACGGTGCGATCTTTTTCAAACTTATTTTTTTTCTATGAATTAAACATGTCCGGTAGATTGAAGGCATTTTGACAGTTCACCAGGTAACATTACGTTTGAGAGCATTGATATTGTTTTTCCTGTGATATCAGAAATTTTGAAAAGAAGGACGATGTCAATGAAATATTTTTTTTCATCAGTATGCATGCGCTTTGACCTATAACGTTTTCCGGAGCCTTGGATTCTACAAAATGCTGAGCCGCTTTACTTTAGTGATTATAAATATGATGGTTTACGTAGACTTAATAAAAGAGGAGGGAGTGTTGCAATCAATCTAAAAAATTATATTTTAATGCATGTTGTTGAAGATTATCGATATATGTATAACCAATCGTAATGCTAGCGAAGTCAAATATGGTGTATTTAGAGTAGATATCAGCAACCATAGGCCGATTATTTTTCTAGCATCATTTTTGCGAGATACACACGCAGCGGAACAAAATTCCTGCTCTTATCAAAAAATGAACGACGAATCACTGAACAAGTTTTATGTCATGGTAAGCCAAACTAACAGGGTAAGCGTCGTCTTGGAATGTGACAACAATGTTGTGTATAGCACCATTTTACACAAGTTTAAGCTTTGTTATGACTGTGCTTTCCCGCTCACAGAACTAAGTAGACGTAAAGATAATGGACAAAAGCCCTGTACAGCGAATCGATTATACCGAGGAATTAAAAAAAATAATAAGTTGTACCATGAATTTCTTTAATGTCAAAACCAGAACGTACACACCGAATTTAAATATATTTAGAAAACATCAACTTCGGGCTTAAGAAAACGAAATCTGAGTATTATCAGAACCTATTTTCAAGGGCATTTAATGAGCCACGAGGGATTTGGGAAACTGTGACTACAATCACCGATAGGAAAATTCATATTCAATGAACACAAAGTGTAACAGTTGATGACAGAAACGTGAGCCGCCAGGAAATATCAAATTTAATAGATATGCATCACGGACGTTGACTCACTTGTAACACACTAATATAATTTGCAGCACCACGTCACAGAGGCAATAACTCCCATATCAAACAGAATATTGTTATACGAACAAAACCATATAAAGTAATGAGGCTAATAAATAAAGTAACAATAATTCTGCTGCGGGCGTCGACGTCTTGAAAACCCCTGCCAGCCAAATATGTGTCACAACAAATATTGATTTATTTATCTGAAAATACTGTCAGCCATCTCTTGAGGGCTATTACAAGTTATGTTATATTTTGCCGCAAATTAATAATCATAATTTTAGAAACGGGTATTTCCTGACGAACTGAAAAATGCGAAATTTCCATTTGCAAGGGAGAGGGCGCTTTCTACGCAATGAAGCCAATCTTAGTTCCGCCTTTTCTTTTCAAAATATTCGTGGCATTATAAATGCTAGACTAGAACATTTGTTCCAAACACGACGTAATAAATAAATGTCACTATGGCTTTCGAAAATCGAGGTCATCGGTGGAGATCAAGGGTAAGCTAATAAATAACCCTGAATATAAGTTATAGGTACTAGGCTTGTTTCTAGATTAAAAAAGAAGCTTTTGTACCATTCAACGCGACAAACTAATAATTAAACGCTAAGGAATACGTGGGGCTGCTCTTGATTTATTTAAGAACTACCTCCAAACTCGCTTGCAGTATGAAAATATAAAAAAAATGTTTCTAACCAGCTTAGGATTTAATACGTGTCCATAAATTAAGGGTCTATCTTGGGTCCCATTTCATTTGTTACTTCTGTGAACAATATCACAACTATTATGAATCCCTGGAACATGTCGTGTATGCAACCGAGACTAACGCATTCTTTCAACTCGAAAACGTCTTTACAATGCATGACAAATAGCCATCTTGCCAGTCTATCAATGTAGTTTCAATATAACAAATTGCAACTAAACATTAAAAGAGGAAACAGTTTTGGCTCTTACAAATAAATACAACAACAGTAATACGTTAAGATACTTAAAAACGAAGTTTTGGAAGAGGATACAAAACAAAAATTGCATGGTGGTTGGTTTAACCTGGCGTTAAATTGGAACACCCACAGGGTAGCTTGCTGGGCTGGCTGGTTGAACGACACAGTGAAAAACAGCGCAGAAAAGACGAAACACAAAGTAGAAGACGGACACAGGATATACGCTGATCAACAACCGATTGTTAGTCAACGTATGTCCTGTGTCCGTTTTCTACTTTGTGTTTCGTCTTTTTGCGCTGTTTTTTTCAATATGTGGAACACTCCATCAATTATCTGAGCTTTTAGCTGTCGCGAGCACTGGGGTGTAAGAAACTCATAGCAGTGTATGCCCCTGCTATATATATATATATATATATATATATATATATATATATATATATATATATATATATATATATATATATATAAATATATATATACATATATATAAATATATATATGTGTATATTTGTTTTCATTTGTTTTATATAGAATGTTTGCGAGTCTGATATTTTAGTGCCAAAGTTAAAAAGCTTTGAGCGTTATGTTTATATTTATTGCATAATTGATTTATAATTTTATATAGAGGCATTACACGAGAAAAGAGGACCTTGTTTATTTGGCCCGCTTAAATAAACGATGCATCGGAGAAAGCTAAACTTCATAAGGATGTGATGATAGCGGTTGGGGTAGAACGCCAGATTTCGATCACGTGATGTTACCTGGACCAAAAGATAATCGACAAAACGAATTTTTTTTATGAGTTAACGTCCACCTAAGCTTAATATTGTCGCGACAATAACTGTCATTGGGGATGCTTGTGGGATTTATATTAGTAAACAACACTTATCAGCAAGAAAGAGGTGTATGTCGGCGCATAGAGAAATTTCGCTTTTCTCAATTATATATGAATCCAAATATCGTCATGTACTCAAACGTTCGCGTTGTACCCCAACTGCTAGCGTCGCATTCGCATGGAGTTTGAGCTTTCTGCTTTAATTACCCGGGCCAAAAAACACGTTTTCTTTTGCTCTCGGGAACTCCCTCTACTTTTCTGAAACGCGTGTATGTTTTTTTCTTTTTCTTTTTTGTAGAAAAAGACATGCACTGCTGCTCAAGAACTTCAAAGGGGAGAGTCCTTGTCAGGCATCACGCCTTTAGTCCCTGCCAGCCCCTGATGAATCGAAAAAATAACAGAATACAAGAAAAAAAGTAAAGAAAAAAATATTGAAGTTGGATGAGGCGAGGCATTTTTTGATTTATAAATATATTTGATGGGGCGATGCAGCGATTGTTGCACTTTGCGCAATAACTACTTAGAACGAATCCCTGACGTCAATAACAAATGCGTTTTCATTTTTCACCCGAAGCAATAAAAGTCTAAAAAAACTAAAGAAAAACGAACAGCGTTCACACCCTTGACTCGCAGCCCGAACAAGCGGCCACATAATCTGGAGCCGACTTTAGGCCGCTAATGTTGATCATGGCCACGAACTGGGGTTGGCGAAGCATATGGCACGCGCTGAGTTCCAGACGTTGTTATGGTTTGGCTATTGTCGTCGTTGCAGCGATTGGACACGAGCCACTCCCCAAATGCTTGTCGAGATTGTGATTATCGCGAGCCAAAGTTGAGTGCTCACGCAGTGCTCGGGTCCGATCTATGAGCCGCATTTAAATAGTTTTACTGGAATGGGGCTGTGACTCCCAGGCTTTGTAATCAAGTTTTGCGAAGAAAACTTGCAGGAAAACGTTCTCTTTTGTATTAGAAATAACACCGCAAGAAAACCGTTTCTTAGTCAGGGGCGTTGCGTGTAAGTTTATTTGGGTCCCACTAGTGCCAGTTAAAGTCACAGGATGCGGGGAGAGTAGCTCTTTTGCCTTCCCTGCCTGCCAGCCGGCAGATTTGGGGACAGATCATCTAAACTGTATTTAAAAAATACAAATACTGCGACACATGACGATTGCAATACATATCAGAAGAACATTTGAAAAATAGAAAGGTATTTGGAAATACAAATATAGGAAACGTAATTTTATCGGGGCAGTATCACTCACATACTTTGTTACAAGTTTTTGGCGATATTAATTTTTTTATTGTCGGCAAAAAGTTACGATTTGGAAAAACATGAAACGATATTTTGCTACATATTCTATTTTATATGGAAGCATATGTGAACATGGGACTTCGCTGCTACACTCGACTACATTGATGAAAAAAGCTTTTTAGAGAGCTCGTAGATCAGGCGCGGCCAATTTTTGGCAGATAGACATGTTAGCGAAAATAAGCGTTCCACGAGTTTCAACGAACACGGGTTTATATTTAAGCAAACGAAGACAGCTATCACAAAAAAAATTATATAATGGAACTATATCTTATCTTATGGATATTAAGATTTCGCTTGGAGGTATTAATATAGACGCTTTGTTGGTAAAGTCCGTACTTCTAAGGCATAAAGGAAATCCTCCAGTGAAAACAAAGTATCATACTAACCATGAAGGTAAAGATTGAAGTTACACTCCGGCGTTCTGGAGCCTGAAATTATTTTCACTTTTTAATTCTTATTTTCCTTGTATCATGAAGCTGTGGAAACTAGGTGGGTCTTCAATAGATCGAAAATACTCTCCATCCAAAATGCAGTGGAGTTCTCGTTTAGATAAATTGAGCGTATTCGAAGCAATATCACATGAACCTCTAAATTTGTTTTATATCCTTCGAAATAACCCTGAAAGGTAACCATCCTTCAGTCTCATGTCCGTGCCCTTTCTGCAGTCATTTCATGACGTCGCTTTGGAATAAAATGGTGTTCTTTTATTTGACGATCTGAGAGAAGAAACTTTACGCCCGCTCTAGTAAATCTGACTGGGAGTGAAACGTACACGTGTAAAGCTCGTACACAAAATGCTTTCAACGTTTTGATTCGACCAAAATAGTTGACCAACTAAACCACCCTGAAAAACACATGTTATATCTAAAAAAATAGGTAAGTCACCAATACTGGGTGCATAATTTTCGAAACAAACATTGGTCTGCTTGATAACGAAGCCTGAAAGTCCCATTTTCTGCACCTTCTGCTCATGTGAAGCTAAAAAAAGAAAGTCATTTGATCTTTTTCTTGGAAGCCACCGAATCCTGAAACATTATAAAGATGCATTGGCCGTATATTATATCGCGATACAAGAAACACGCCAAAAATGTATTCTGATACTGGAATACAAATACTAATAAATTGTATCGCGATACAAAAATATAAGTACTAAAGGTATTTCTATTATACCAATGCAATACATTTATATCGCGAGAGTGCCCAACTCTGATAGTCGGACACAAAGAGATACTAACATACATATGACCGAAACCTCTCACGGGGATTGGCTGATCGGTGTCCGTTGCCATGGCAATCGCCACTTCAATCTCTTCCACATATTGAGCTTTGAGAGGGTCGTTCTAATCAGTCGCATCAAGATTGCCATAGAGCACCATCGTACTGAAGGCGTTCCTCGCCAATAAAACCTTCTAGTGAACTTTGTATGCAATCAACTTATCAGTCACGCCCATCTCCACGGATTCCTTACAATGACATTTTTGTTCTCGCGTATTGGAAGAGAAGGAAATAATTTTTCAGTGCCTCCAAACACAGACACCACTTGTGGTGGCGGTACGAAAATGTACGTTTCTTTCGCCGGTGTGTGGATCGTAAATTCTCGGTGTACAAGAACGTTTATATAAAGCTACCCATCACCAGCGAATTTAAAATGGCTCACCAAGAACGGAGAGGTCAAGGAGAAATTGCTGATTTCATGACCCAAAATCGGCTACCCTACAGGCAGCTTCGCGCTACTTTCCAAGGATCCAGTGACTTTAGTGTCTTAAGCTCGTTTCGAGTAAAAAACATTCCGACGAAATATCGCTGCACGACCCCTTTTAATCAAATGGGTTTCTAAGCACTTTACCATTGGTTAATATATTTTTTCATAAGCCATACCTTTTTCTGCAGCCTTTGTCGGCAGAAGGAGCGCTGATCCCAAGAATATAAACTGTGCTGTCCGAAGGTTCATCTTTAATATTTCTCGCTAAAAAAGAACAATCTAGTATCACGAACGACTCTTCGCTGAAATCTTGTAATTTTTGAAGTGTTGCTTAAAAAGCGTTATACCAGCCTTTGTATAATCTATGGGAGTTTCGAATATACTCCGTAGCTCTTCCTTTTTAGCTGAAATATTATACGGAAAGATGTACGTACCTTTGCGTTGAGTATATTCATAACAGTTAGGCGCACACTAGAAATGAGTTGTTAAAAAGAAGACTGTTCCTAGCCCGATATACGTGTTTGATCCCTCTGGTACTTAATGCTAAAATTACGACTATAGTATGATGAAAAGCAAGCTGTAAACATCTGAAACCACGTACGGGCTGTCGCTACTTGAGATATATTTATACGCTGACGTCTGTTTTGCTTTACTAAATGAACGTCACTTTGCTGCTTTGCGTGCGGTTGCCACAACAGCTGCACCAACCCAGCAGGAAACTCCCAGTCGTATTCCTGGCAAGCCATACAAGGCGAAGCGCCTGCGGCAATTAATCACAGGGTGCGGCGCGCAACGTAGAAGTGTTTTAGCGTCTCCTTTTTTGATTTTTACGTGCTCTTCGGGCTTCAGTTACGTTTAAGCCGGGGCCACACTGCTTATACATCATTCAAAAGATTTCTCTGCATACAGGTTCCGACACGTGAGATCTGTGCTTCGAATGGCGCTTGACAAGGAGTTCAAGGAGAAACTTGGCTCGCGGCATTCGAACCACGGATAATGCGGTGACTCGTGTTTGCAGACTGTCTTCTGTACGATGTATGAGCAGGGTGACCCCGTACTTATGGAGCGTGCAACGGGCCCCTGCTTTTGTGCAGAGCACTGACGGAGAGCCGAGGAAAGCCGGGAGCGGGCAAGCCATGGTATGTATATCCCGTTTGGTGGGGAACCAGAGGAGCTACATTGCTCAGACTAAGAGTGTACCAATTACATAAAAAATGTAATTGATTAGTATTACGAAAATCCGAGCCTCAAACATCATAGATTACCGTTACAAATTACTTTCGCTGAAAAGTAACGGGTTACTTTACTCGTTAGATTACCAATTACTTTTACATTACTTTTCCCGTACACTGCTCAAGAAAATATAAGAAACGATTTTAATGTTATTTTTAATGTTCTTTAACACTACTTTACAATTCTCATACAAATATACAAAAATGTGCTTTCTTTTCCGGTTATTCTCCTCTTTATAATGTATATTTTGTTTAACTTGTCATCTTTATGCCACGGCACTCGACAAACTTGCTGTCATCGTTGGCGGGGTAGCTGTCGTTAATACGCCGAAGTTACAGTGAGTTGCCAATTTCTCAAGTGCTGCCACGTGGCAACCGATGGACTCCCTGGATGTTGATCACGCCTCTGAAATTTCCTTCGACAAAAAAGTTTTGATGGTCTTGGATTGTAATGGTCCCATAGCAAGGATATAATGTCGTTGAAAGAAACTTCCCTGGCTTGTATGGTGAGACTAGCGCCCGAACCGTGTTGCAGTTCTCTGCGGCTGATGAAGTCAGCAGTAGCGCCCTCTTCTTTCTGGCGTCTTGCACACCGTTCGCCTAGAGTGCGTGTGTCTAGAGTGCCGTCCGACGGCACTCTTGCAGGGCGTTCAAGTGCCCTCCGACGGCAATTCACTCGAGCCTTCAAGTGCCGTTCGAAAGAAA
This sequence comes from Ixodes ricinus, assembly GCA_037355805.1. Lineage (NCBI taxonomy): Eukaryota > Metazoa > Arthropoda > Arachnida > Ixodida > Ixodidae > Ixodes > Ixodes ricinus. The sequence goes on along the minus strand of JAZHYW010040560.1, from coordinate 7,058 downwards.
GTCGTACGGTGCGTGTATCACTGGGAAGCGTGTTAACCCCTCCCCCCCACCTCAATAAACACAGCAGTCGGAGACGCGTTCTAGGCACCATGCGTAGAGCTATGGTGCCTGGAACGTGTCTCCGACTGGTGTGTTTACCGCGTCCAAAAAGTGGACCTTCGATTTCCGCCTGATGACGCCATAGAAGTGTCTTGCTCTCACCGGGCAAGATCCTGGCGGTGTTTCAGCAGCGTTGATTTATGTGGTAAACGCCTGTTTTGCTGCAGATTGCTCTCCAGTGTGCCAGTCCACGGAAGTATCGGCAGCCAGAAGTTGAGATGCCTCGATGACATCGAGACTCGCGTTTGCTCGTGCTTTTCGCCAGCATTTCTACGACCAACCGCCAGGATCACGACATGCAACAGCATGACACTTCGGCTTCTGTGACGTCATTTGTTGCCACTTCGGGACCACTTTTGATGTATGGGCAGCATAGGACGCTAAACACACCAGACAGAGACGCTCTCCCGGCACTGTAGTATACACTTTTCCAAGAAACACTCGGCCCATTGACAAGAGAACCTTTTTCGAGCTCAGTCACTGGGTTTGAGGCTAGACTCTCAATGCCGTCCCTGCTAAACCTGACCGAGTGAACTGTGATTTCGATAGGCGCAGCCTGCGAAACTAACCCGCCAGAATATTTTGATGCAGCCTGCGTAGGCACAATTTTAAACATTGCTCATCACTAAATTCTCGTCTTTTCCTGATGTTCTTTTTTTCGTATCGTGTTGTATGTATTTTCCAGAGGACATTCAGAAAACATTGTAACGCCTTTGAAACGAACAAACAAACAGGCAAACAAACAAACTATTTTTGTTTGGTACGTGCGCGACAGAACGACCCGCTCAGCCGCCTGTCAAACTAGAAAGCGCTTAGCGGTCGAGAATAATTTACAAGCGAAAAAATCCGAAAGGCATGCATATTTTACGCGCACAAATAACGTGATTACCGATGGACAGGTCTCAGATATATAATTTAGCAAGTGTTAACATTCGAGCAATGGATTGTACGTACCACACGGTGCACCGTTATTCGAAAATTATTTATTTGAAAAATATCTCAAATAACACAGCACTACAGTATCGACCACAGTCACATCTCAACGATCGCGCGGAATCCAAGAGGACTTAGTTTTGGGGAACGCTTTGGGGAGAGCTTTCTTTCTTCACACCACCACCAAGGCAAAGCAACGAACGCGACTGACCAGTTCCCCATACCAGCCCAAACAAATATTTTTTTTGTTTATGACTGAAAATGACTCTACACGGAATTTTCCTGGGAGGGAGGGAACAGTTGTCACTGTTCGCAAAATCACGTCGGGGGCCGTTCGACGTCCTTCCTTTCCTCTTTTTCCGTGAATGTCGAGCAAAAACACTTGAATGCCAAGCACTTACCAGCCCTATTTCTCACAGTGGAAGATAACACAAAAAGGGTACGCAGCATGGCTAAGAAAAATTAAGTGGAAACTTTCAGGAGAGGCCAGAAAACTTCGCATGCGTCCACAGTCCAAGAGAGGGGCAGAAAATATCTAGCTAATAGGAGGCGCGAGAGACGCACCAACCGCATCAGCATCAGCAACATGGTGGCTGCCTACGAGCGTTTTTCGCAACGTTAATAGAACCACTCAGTTGGGCAACTGCCATAGAGACTGCTCTGAAAAAGTGGCACCGATCCGTCCACGACAACCGAGCTAATGGCGATCCCAACGCCACCATTTCTCCCGCAGCGGCCTGTCCAGGAACTGCACGTGACTTCCATTTCCGTTTTAATCGGCCATTTTGGGGCCAGAACAGATACTGTGGAAGGGGCTTCGAGGTACCACCCCCGACTCCCAGGCGGACGCGCCGCGGATTTCTACCGTGGTTATTATGCGCCTAACTCAGGACGTGCTACCTGAAATCACCGCTGAGGCACGGTTGTATAAAAACAATATTAATTATACTACATAACCTTGCGAACTAAAGATTTTAGAAAACAACACGCGCCCTCCATTTTGTACTGAATTCCAATAAACATTACTACAAAAAGAGTTTTTTCCGTTAGTTTTTACGCAAAAACATGCTTTCTAAAAGCTCAAGGCCACCACAGTTAAGACAAATGATACAGAGTGGCGCTGTCGCCGTATTTAGCTAGGTCTCGGTGGACGCCAGCGGCCCAGGTTTCAACGGTGAGTTTCCCAACTGAGAGTTCTAGTAGTAGTAGTAGTATAAAACGTTTATTTGAACCGCTTTAAGGGAGAGGGGAGGCGAATGAGTCAATGGCATCGCGGCCTGGACTCGCGGTATGGGGGAAGGGAATTATATGTGTACTTCTATGCCAGCTTCATGGATATAATCCAGAAGCGTGCGTAGAGTTTGGTATCGCTTATCTGGAGGGCCTGGGGAAGGACCCAGTCCTCCATGGATGTCACCCCGTCCTCTAGGTGCTTCTTCCTTGTTGCCTCAAGGCCTTTGCAGCCCCATCTCAGGTGATCTAGGTCGACCGCATGTTGGGGGTCCATGCAGTAGCAGCATGTCGGTGGTGTGCGCGCCTTTTCCCACGCTGCTCTTCTGTTCGGCGTGCAGGCGGGATTGGTTCTAATGCGCCTTAAAAGCACCCACTGAGAGTTCTAGTAACGTTGGTTTTTCGGAAAGGGTAGCGCTCTCAGGGCGGCGCCATTTTGGTCGACCGCAGCACTCTCTGCACACATCCGGATAGTTAACCAGGTTCGGTGGCGTAAAACAAGAGCGAGGGCACGCGCGCAATTCCTCTAGCAGACGACAAATCGGGAGGTTGCCGTTTTCCATCTTTGGGCTGTACTGGCGGGCTTTACCGAACATCGAGCTCTCGCTCGGGGCGGCCGTTGTGAAGTGGTTTGCTTTCTTAGAATGTTTATGGCTACTCCGAAATCAGCCTATAGCGCTCTGTTGTTTTATTTCAGTAAATGATTGACTAGCGTATATTTGTTCCGTTACTTCAATAGCAGTGGAGTCAGCCTGCAGTACTACCCTCAGCCACTGAGCCTATTGCGTCAGGAGAGCACGGTTTTGTTCATTGTTCCAGACTTCCGCTCATTGTCGGTAAAGGCCTACACCAGTGCGAACTTTGTATAGTGAAAAAGCGGCAGCAAGCGAATTTACTTTTCGCCGGAGAAACCAACCACTCTAACACCGATTTTCCCAATTTTCTTTTTATTTGCACGGCGGTAACAGCGCAATTGGATACGGTTAATCTTTTATCGAGCACGGCATTACACGATAACTTGCATATCAAAATCCGCGCATCTGCGCTTGAAATTTCTAAAATGACGTGATTTTAAACCGAGTTTGAATGCCAGCCGGATGTTAGGTACAGCCAACTAGGCGGAGCAGACGGCGCTCGGCGTGAGAGGGGACGGCATTTTTTTCTCTCCTGTTCCATAAGATGCTTTTCACAAGGGCGCCGCCATCTTGAATTGTCGTCACTTCCAGTATGGGCGAAAACATTGTTTGGCGGGACTGTCGGTCTCGGCCAGGGGCGCACTGAGCGATACCAGTGGCGCCACGCCGTGGCGCAAATTCGCCCTAATTAGGGCGAATCGCCCTAATAATTAGTTGCAATGGCGAGCACCGCGTTGTGTCTTTCTGTCTTTTGAAAAACTGGGATAATTGTTTTATGGAGTCGAACTTCCGCAAAGAAAGGTTTCCTGTGTGTCGGGTCTCCGGGTGGAGGAAATAATGCAGCCATAAGAACATTTATCGTCTGCGAAGTGCGCCTCGCAGATGCAAGGCAGCGTCGACTGTAACATCCGCATCAAGATAAATGCTTTTTTTCATTATGGTTTCGCTCGCTCTTCAAAGTCAGGGCTATTCGGACAAAGACGAGAATGGAATATTGTCTAAATTGTCTTTTCGCGGCACTCCTTAAACTCAGGTCAGCGCTCTTAGAAACTCGGAGTTGCCGGCTGCTGGAAGCATGCCGCGCCTGTTCTAATTCATCCGAATGAAGTTAATGATGAGGCATGCAGAGCCTGATTGCAACTGTAGAAGCATGCCACGCCTAACCGTGGAACCTATAAAACACTTGTTTTTGCAACCACTCCCTCCCATACTTTTTTTAAATTTTTTTATTGCTTTTTCAGAGATAATATTTTGTTTCTGAGGGACTCTGGACCCTCCTCTCTTTAGGGGTGTTAAATCGACAATTATATTTGTGACGCCTGTTAACAGTAACACTCCACTGCTCTTATTTCGCACGTAAATCTGTGAACTTAAAACAAAATACGGAGGTGGTGGAAGCAGTGGCGTCACTAGGGTCAGCGGCACCCGGGGCGGTGGCCTGCGGCTACACCCCTTCCCAGCTCGTTGCCCGCCTCGCCGCCCCCCCCCCCCCCGCTCGTAGCCCACCGCGACCCTTCCCCCCCCCCTTTTCGCGGCCCGCCGCGACACCCCCGGAACGCTGCACCGGGGCGGTCCGCCCCCCCCCCCCGCACCCCCTTGTGACGCCACTGGGTGGAAGCTTGGGGAAGAACGTGAGAACTAGTGTTGCAGAATGGGATCCCCCTTCCATTCCAATTCCATTCCGGGGAATTAGGGTTTTCGATAATTTAATTCCTTTCAACTCCTGACGAATGGGGACACTGGGCCCATTCCCACTCCTGGAATGGCTGAATCGTTCCATTCCATTCCTCTGATGCCTAAACGTAAAAATTGGCACTTGACAGCGACATTGTGTTGCCAGCATAAGCAGCATAAAGCTGACATTATCAAACGCATAGACAATTGCAAAACAAAATGCTAAATGCTTAAAAAAAGCTCTGATTTCACTAAGCAGAGTGCTGGTGGCTCAAAGTGTTTGCTTACACTGTACTGCAAACATCGAGAAAGCCCCTTGATATGTCGATGCTTGTTTATGACATCGGTCTCGCGACCACGTGGCTCGCAACAAAACAGCAAAACGTAAATCCACTAATTTGTTTTTTGCAAACATTTTTGCATTTGATTTTTAGGACATACGTGACCAGCGTGTTTGTTTGATAAGTTCATACAAATATCCAGTTCGTGCGTGGCGCAGAAATAAGCTATATTACTGTATTCTTCAAATACCTGCACAGCAACACGGCTAGTACGCCGCTGGAAGCGACTACATGCACAGGGGCAAGAACACATGCTCTGACAAAGTGCAACCTCTATGGCGCAGCACGAGGGACCGTATCGAACATGTCACGAAACCTGTTTTAAGACGCATAAGTTCACGCTTGCTTTACGAATCTCTATATTTCTTATCATAATCAATTCCATTCTTTATGTGTTTTCTAGGCGATGAATGGAATGTCTGCTGGGCTCAAATATATGTTTGTTCATTGTGGTTCGTTAATTCTACGGACGTTATCGGTTTATTACCTGTCATTTGTTGATCATCTCGCTAATTATTCGGACATGAGCCAATACATTTTTCCGCGTGCGCGTCCGAGGTATTTACTTGCAAGGTCATTTAAGAGGCACTCCGCGAGCTCTCACGTTCCCGGCGTTTCGCGGTGACCGAAGTGCCTGACATTATCGCGAATAAGATTGTATGTACCGGGTGATGCCGTAAGGACCAACACATTTGGTAAGCCTTGCAAAAATCGAATTCCAATCGAACATACCTCAGACTGGGCACGCGAACGCAGTTTCACAAAATGTTTGTGTCTCTTTTTTTTTTTTTCGAGAGCTCAACTGCAGAGGTGGTGAAATATTAAAAATAGTGCAAAAACGGTGGCCTCAGTAGCAGCTAGCACCCAGCTCTCCTTCTCAGTGGCTCTCACAGCAACGGTCATGCCTCGTCTGGCGCGGGACTGTCTTTCTGCAGGTCTAGTCAGTTCTGGTCACGCGACAAGAGCGGTGACGATAGTCTACTTCACCTTACGATGGACCCCAACAGACAGCACGAGAGCCACTGAAACCAATCCAGTGCCTTCTGAGTGTCGCGTGACCCTGGGGCGCAGCAACGCGCCGTGCGTGTAGTCTCGCTGAAGGTGTTGGATTGCCTGGGGTAACTCGTAGCGTCCGCAGCTTGTCCATCGCAAGGTGAAACAAAGTATGCAGAGACTAAAGTCGAAGGAAATGAGCGGAAATCCACCAGCTTGCTTGTAACCCTAACCCACTTGAATGTAAAACATATATCACAGAAAACAAGCATCGGAACAAAGACCAAGTAAAAGCGGACTTACACTTAAAAATGCAGTATAAAGAGAAACAAGCGTTCGAGCAAAGTGCAAGAGGGGAAGAGAGAAGTGAATCTCGCTTTGTTTTAATGCCGAAGCAAACCCACATTTTGCACTTCAAAGGAGTGCGCGCGAATGAACGTGGAAGGCAGCAGGGTTGGCCGCCTGCTAAACAACGCTCCTCGAACTATAAGAAAACAATAACTGATAATCTTTCGGCGGCGCGCGAGTGAACGGGTTATAAGAGTTCTGCGAGTTATGAGTCGTTCCCGCTCCCAGATCTCAGTATATGCGCGCGTGAAAATCTCATGCCGTCGAAAAAAGCAAGACAAGATGGACGATGAGGAGCACTGCATGGCGGTTTCTTTCTTTGCCGCTTCCTTCGCGTCTTTTGCTTAGTGCTTGATTTCTTGTTTCGCTCTCGTGTAACGCCTGTGAAGCCCGTCGCCTGCGCGTCCATGAAAGGCGCCACCGCCACCCCGTCCCCCCCCCTCTGCTCTTTGGCTTTGACGCTTGTTTTTTGTATTGTATTGTCTCCACGCGACCTAACAGTTTCCGGGCTCATTTTGTTTCTGTTTGTGTACTTTACATGCAATAAAATTATTATTATTATTATTATTATTATTATTATTATTATTATTATTATTAAATTTTTTTATGTGATGGGCAGAGTCTGGGACTGAGCGATGTAGCTCATCTGGTTCCCCACGAAAGGAGATATACATATCATGGCTTGCCCGCTCCCGGGTTCTCACGACTCTCCGTCAGTGCTGGTGCACAAAAGCAGGAGCTCGCTGCACGCTCTATAAGTACGGAGTCGTCGTGCTCTTACATCATACAAAAGACAGTTCCACAA